>VXAU01005684.1:253017-380178 GCA_013399695.1 Formicarius rufipectus
AAAAAAAAAAAAAATTGAAAAAGACAATAATAGTAAAAGAAGAGCAACTAACTGACTGAACATATGTGAAACAAGTCTTATCTACTCATCTAGTGTGCAATTATGACACTGAAGGGAGTCAGAGCTCTCTAGAAAACAGTAATGTAACAAACTATACCCAAACACATACACATAGCTACAAATACATTAGGGTTAGGGTTAGGGTTAGGTTAGGGTTAGGGTTAGGGTTATGGTCCCAAGACCATAGCAACAAGTCTAGGCCACTCCCCACAACTTTCAAGTTGCTCTTAAAACTGTTTCTCCTTCATGCTCCAGTACTACATCTCAGCCAACTCTGCATCAAAAACCAGAACTTTGCTCTTAAGGTACTCATTTAAATTTCCCATAAAAACAGCTAAAGACCTTCAAGAAGCAGTCTCAGGAACTTCTACATCAGGTCTCAAATCTGTTCCAGCTGTTATGGTAATAAGACAATCGAGAATTTAACAAACTATGTTTCACAGAATGGCTAAGATTAGAAGGGACCACAGTGGGTCATTACAGAGCACATTGCACAGGACTGCATCGAGACATTTCTTGAATATCTCCAGTGAAGGAGACTCCACAACCCTTCCAGGCAACCTGTTCCAGTATTCAAACACTGTAAGAAAAATCACAGAAATTCACAAGTACCTAAGTGTGCTTTTTTTCTTGAAAATTTAATTTCAACATAAAACATATAAAATACTCCCCAAAAACAGACTGCAGATGCCTGTGATACTGTAAAAGGATTTAAGTGTTGTATAGATGAAGAATTCTAGAAAATGTGATGAACCTGGAATGCGAACAGGTCTTTCATGTAGTTTTATTACTCCATAAAATCTACATATGCATGCATTGGTAAATCCAATTTTAAACAAACACTTTTTTCTGCCTATTTTTTCAGGAGTATGTTGTAGGCAGTGCCTGCATATTTACCTGTATAGTTACAGTACTCTTTACTTCTGAACCATTAACTTCTATCTTAAACATAGCATAAAACATAAAATCTTTGGATCTACTAATATGTATTTTTGTATGTACCCAGCCTCATTCTCTTTGATAGGTCAGGACTGGTACCTGAATTTCAGTTCTAGGCAAATGGCAAATTTCTCAACAAAGTTATCAGATCGGGACATTTAAATTCAGCCAAAGCAGCAGATGTTTTGTGTTAGTTCAGTGGCTATTCATGAGCACACATAACAGGTATCAGAGGAGCTGTTATCAAAGATGATTCTATTAAACTGCTACTAACAACTGTCAATTTTTCACCATCTATCACTTCATGTTCCTAGATACATTCAAATTTTTTTCTTTTCCTAGATTAAGAAAATTGATGACACATAGATAATGTAAAATGACATAATCTTACCTAAAATTTCTAAAGATTTTTTAAGCAATAAGAAAGGAACCTAATGCTTTTAAAAATTGCACTAAATGTCTATCTGGCAATAATTTCTGATTTTTTTTTTGCCATTGATTATGAGATACTGAGGGAAAGGAATGGATTATTTGGAGCAAGGAAAGTGAATGATCCATTGTAAAATAATCATTTGAGAAGAGGAAAACAGTGAATACTATAAAGCATAAAATAATAGAGATATGAAGAGCAGAGGACAGTAAGGAAACAGGAATGCAGGGTATGTGGTTCAGTTATCTAGGGTAAGAGTAGAGGCAAGCATTGGTAATAGCTTTCCATCAGAAGCTCTTACTCCTAAAAGTCTGGCACCTGACCTGATTCTTTGGAATATGAATCAGGTTTCTATGAATAAGAAATAATGAGTATATTTAAATTAGTTTAAATGAAAGAAACACCATATCTTTACTATGACACCAAGCTTGGCAGCACTTTTTGTAGATTCTAAGAGAACAAAAAGCTCCTTGAACCAAAGACTATTGTTCCTTTTTACTTGGTTTCCTGAGAAAAATAAGCTGCTTTGCTCAGCTCCTCTTGATCACTTCCAGTAACCAATTCTATCTAAGTCCAATACATGGGAAAAGGTCTCAGAGATTTAACATTCCTACAAACTTTGTGAAAGCAGGCAGCTGGATAGGGTGTCTGCTAGCTAAAAGAAAATGGAATGCAACTTTTACTTGGCAGTGCAGAATCTAATTCTCAGTCAAGGCCTCTCTTTCAAATCAATTCCGTCTTGTCCAATAAAGGATAAGTCAAGTATTACTAAATTAAAATATCAACTTATAAATGCAAACCCATAGGAAATAAGGATGAATTTAGTCTTACAGGACTATTTCTTAAACCATAAAACCTCTAATTCAAAGTATAAAACCAACTGGTACACTGCTTCTTCCACTCCCTCCGTGTCTTTGGCATACAATCTGCCACTCTCCTCCCTTTTAGTACGAATCTGGCATTTGGGCCTGCAGGGTGGCTCAGTTCCAAAGCCCAATATTCACTGGCTCCCCCAGTCACCTCCTCAGACTCCTGAAGTTATGACTTCAGGTAGCTAAAACCTGCTACAGGAAAACACCGAGGTGATCACGCTTCCATATTTTTTCTCATCCAAATCAAGCACCTCTCTCAAAACATCAGACATCTCCCAGTATGGAGGCATCATTTCAGTGTTACTCCTTTTTACCTCTATATTTTAACAGATATTAAGGAGAAGCATGGTTGCAGTGGTCACACAAGGTAACTATATGCAAAACCTAAATTTAAGTGGAAATTAAGGTCATAGTAACGTTTATGTGCTGAGTTTAAGGCACATGCTGATTTAGGCAGCTGTCAGAGCACTTATCTTCTGTGTTATTTTCTACAATTTAGGCTCCAAACTTCCACTAATCTCATTTTAATCACCAAGACAGGCAATCTAGTTCTCACTGCTTGTAATCATCAAGAATCATGCACATAAACAATATCCAGAAATGGTATGGAATTGAAGCTACTACATCTTCTACTCTGGCTAACATTCATCCAAAGAGTGCTGCAAATAGCTAAAGAAATGTACAGCGTGTACATAAATGTGAATTTTGCTAATATGCCAGACTGTTTGCTTTGTAGGAGGAAGTCAGTCTATTCTTTGGATCAGATTTTAGGTGTAACAGTTGCTTTAAGAACATTTGAATGGGATCAGATCAAAATTCCAACAGGTTGAAAGCAGCAGTTGTAGAACAGTGCTAGTAACATGAGAAGGATCATATCACTTCTGTTACTACTGCAACTTAACAATGCAGAACTTAATGAGAAAAAAAACACCTATCAGCCTATTGTGCAGTACTGAACCGTCTACAACAATTTACTTAACTTTATTAACTACCTTTATATTGGAGTTGAAATAAGAGTGAGTTCATAAACAATGTTGACACTACTGAAATAGAAGACTGGTTTGCCTTGTCAATTAATAAGAGTTTGAGAAGCATTAACATTTCGAACCCTGAGTTTCAAAAATCTACTATTCAAAATTATTATGGCAAGAGACTGCAGTTCATGTTTGCAACAGAGTACTGAGAAGACATCCCAAATATTTGTTCAGATCAAGGTAGGTCCTAAAGCAGAAGTAGACAGCAGTATTACATTGGCACAAAGCTGTGTTCAATTTAATTGCTGTGTTAAGATGTACAAAATATCAGCTTGGACAAAAGAATATGCTAATTCAGTGATATTATTTTTGAGACCCTACCCAGTGTACTTGCCCTTCAAATATGACATAACCAGCTTGATTGACCCGTGTTTTAGGGTCAGAAAAAAACCTTGTGGGTTAGTTATCATACTGTTTACTTATAATGGATAGGTGGCTTCTGCGTAGCTATGATTATCTGGTATCTAGCTGATTTCAGTGCTAATAATAGTTTGCTCTAAGATGTATCAAGATACAGTATTGATTTCAAAAAGACTATATCACTGTGCTAATATACAAGAGATTCAATTAGTAAAGATGACTGGCAACATTTCTCTAAAAATACTCCCGACTTTCCTGTGAATATCTAAAGTGTGACTTAACTAAATACACAAAATCCAAGATTAAAACACTCAAAAGCAATGAGAAATGTGAATTCAAAAACTTCAGAAGCAAGAAACAATTTCCAGAGAATAAAGGCTCAGAAAACCTGGTCTCTAAGTATCTCAAACTGTTGTTACTAAATAATCACCTGTTAATTTTTAAAACCCCTAAGCTCAATCTATTTTGAAATTGCCAGATTTTCACTGTAAGTTCTCCAACACATTCTGTTCCATAACCCAGCAAAGTTTTGCGGTCCATCTGCTTTACTGAGCAGTATAAAGGTGTTCTCTATTGGTAAATACCAAAAAAGTTAAATGACAGTCTAACAGTGACATTTATTCTCTTTTTCAAGTCTCTCACTAAGTTTTCTACTGGCTTTCTTTTTAACTGCTTCTGCATGCTTTATGATATATGTTCCATTAAAAAAAAAATCAACTTAAATAGGCTTCAGATGAAGTCAAAACAATTTTCATAACTTCTACAAACATGATTGTCTGCGGTGTTCATTATACTCAAACATATAAAAAAAAAAACTTTTCCTTTTCTTAGTGCAGGAAGAATCTATTCTCAAATATCTCACTATTCAAATGTATACCTCAGTGGAGCTTTAGTGCACAAAGGACAACCATATACTGAAACCCACATCAATCCGAGCAGGACACAAAATATCTTTGGAGTCTTGTTTTACTGGATAAGGTTGATTAAAAGCGGCTAACTCTAAATATCATTATAGAAAAATTTTACAGCTTTTACCAACCTACTTGAAATTACTAGGTATAATTTGTTGTATCATACCACTGCACAATTTTCATTTTTCAAATAGACTGGCTTCCTTATTTTGGTAAGTACTGTTAAATCTACTAGAATACACAACATGCAATTAGGTGTGATTCATCACTTATGCCCACTAGTCAATTTGAGACACGTTTTCCAATACAGTTTTCATGAGAATGTATATTCATTTCTGTAGTTGAAGCTTGATGCGAGACAACTGTCAATTTATTCTCATTGCTCTCTACTTTCATTGCTCCAAGCTTAAACTTCACATCACACTGACAAAAAGGAAAGTTTAATGTATTTCTAAGTCTTACAGGAACACCTGGCAAAATTACAATACAAAAATCTCATCAAGAAATCTGAGAAATCTCTAACAAAAAATATATAACTCCTGTCATCTTCTCTGTGTGTTTACAAAAAATAGAATAGACAGAATAAAATACAAGAGATTTTACAAAGTGGAAAATTACTCCAGACAGACAAACTTCCTCTTCTCTCCTGTCAGGAAGAAATTTACCTCTGGAGAGTTTAGATCTACTCATCAAATATCATCATCACCGTTCTATCCTGTAAAACCTTTCTCTGCCAAAAGAATAATACAACTCATATTCAAATCATCCTATGGACATCTAGAGATATAATCATCACAGTAGCACTGTTTTCAATTACCATACATACCTAGCCCTTTGAAGGTTACATACCAGATAGGGGAACAAAATTCCACCAATTTTAATCCATGATAGACACTGCAAAATAGTTCCTTTATGCAGTCATGTTCGAGTTCATTAAAATGAACTCATCAGCCAAGGCATGTGTTTCAGCTATATTTATTTAAGTCGTTGCTGTCAAAACAAAGATTACATCATTTTATACCCTTGTTTTACAAATTAGGTAGCCAGGACATCTACAAAATTAATGTTAAGGTCATTTAGTTTGGCAAAGGCTTTGATATCAATTGATGAAAAGTTGTATTTATGTATGTTGTTTCACCGCACTGGTTAAAAGTTCATCTTCAGACAACCTGTTTCTAGATATAATTTTAAAAGCATTTGTTTTTACTGATTCCAACTAGGTTTTGGAATGCCTGTAAAGAGAAAGCTTGTCCTTTCTTCACTATGCAATTTCCCCTATGGAAAAAAAAAAACAACAACATAAGCCCCACAAACTTAACAGGAAATAGCATTATAAATATATTTTTAGTATAGTTAGCAAAAAAATAGTTCTATGACACACTTTGGGCAACTTTACCTCACACACTGAATTAAGTATCTTGGTTGATGAAATCTAAATGGGTGAAGAAAAGCCTCAGGGCTATATGACTGTGTTGCCACCATGCTCTAATAAACAGAGGAATAGAGGTCTGCAAAATGTGAACACAAAAATACGACATAAATAATAAACAAAAGAAAACTAAAGAACACAATTAAAATTTGAAGTTCTCAATGCAGAAATCCTTTTAAGAATTATCATTTTGACAAATTTCCCTTGAAAATCTTGAAGTTATACAGTTATAAAAAGATGCTTTAACTAGAAATTTCATGAGCAGCATATTGTGACCCCTTCTACAAACAGTTTCTCGTTTTAAAAATCAGCTCTTTCCTCATTTCCTTTCAAAAATTTCACTAGATAGATGCTTGACAGACTCCTTTTCATTGATCACTGGAAACACTTGTTAATCACTGCACTTGCTCATACCAACTTGTTTTGATATGTTTGCTCAAGTCCTAGAGTATCTAGGAGCCTCCTGGTGTCTTTAAATAAGCATAAGATGTCACTGGTGTGCTTTAATGACATACTAAGAGAGAAAACACGCATTAAAATTCATACGGTCCAAAGAGACTTGATCTTTAGGTTCTGTAAAAAGTAGGAAAATTTCCTTTTCTATTACACAGCTGAGGAATGGAGTGCAAGGATGAAGTGAGTCCATGAAATCATACAACTAAACCATGTAGAATGAGAAACTGAACATGAGCCATTGTCTTAAATCCTTCTTTGTTAATGATGTTTTCTAAGTTGCTAAATGAGGACTTAAGATACGTGGGGCACTTTCTTCCTTCCATTATATAAATATTACTATAATATTTAGAAGGGTAAAATGGCAACATATTTTTACATACAAAATCTTTGAAGTTAAGCTCAGTATTCAAGAGTCATCCTAAATTTTCCTGCTTACAGGTTACATTGAGGCAAAGAGCACAAAGCATTGAGAAATATTTCTGAGATGACACAAGAATGGACAAAATAGTGTGTTTTTGAAAACTACAGATGAAGTTTATTGGAGATCTACTTTCTTGAATGACTATTTTAGTTCTCAAATTACACTGGTCAAAGCTAGCTATTTTGGGGTTTAGATACCTCTTTGAAAATGTGGTATACACAGAGTGCCTTGATATGATGACCACATTCATATCCACACAAAACATTGATAGGCTTTCTAAACTCATAGCCTCTGGACAAGTAAGGAAAGAGCCTTGTTGACTACTAAAGCGGGAGCCCAGCTTTGTGTCCCAGCACTAGATAGTACAAGTTGGAGAGTGATAGCTGGCCTCAAAGAATTACATTCTTTTCATATTAACTGCCTTCATTTAAATACTGTCAGTTACAAATCCATGTAGTGGTGATAAAGCAAATATTCTGGTTAAAAAAATTCTGCATCAAAAAGTGTGTGATATGGTTCAGCCAGAGGTTCCACTAAGCTTCATATTGGACTGCTTAGTTATGCTTTCCACTTCCCCAAGTATACCATCACATTTGATACTAACAACACAGAGTATACCAAAATACTGATAACACAGAAACTCAACCTCCAATACGTAGAATATGTGTTTATTGCAACAAGTTAACAGGAGCGGTCTTTTCCAGGACTCTGCAATATCTTTTCCCCCTTCATTCTTTGAATAAAGATGATGTCCAGGATGTCACCTATTCTCCACAGTCTTCTCCCAGCCTGGCCTGGGTTCTGAAGCCTGTACACATTTACACTCAAAATCCCATAGCTCTTAGAGTCCTGTTTATTACTGTCACATGACTACATCTTGTCTTGTCCAGCAACTCTTTATGGATCTCCTTCCCAGCCACTTTTATAGCAAGTAGCATTGCCTTTCAACATCCTGACACCTCTTTGCAGCATGGTACCCAGATGTAAGACCCCAAGCTCTTTTCACAAGCTCATCCAAAGGGTTTTACTTCAGAAAGATACAAGGTTCCAGAAATCTACCTGAGTGATTTATTAGAAGGGTCTTCTTTTATACATTGAGGCCAGCCATAGGGAAAATGCTATGACACTTTTCAAGGGGTCAAAATACACTTCTACTGGCAAACTCGGGAAAATAAGGGAACGTGGCAAAAGTTTAAAACAAGCACTCAGTCAACATAAAGCATTTCACAAAGCATTAACTTAACAAATTCCAACCCATCCAGGTTGAAGTTACACAAAGATCAAGAAGAAGAAATTAGGAGAAGAAGTAAAGAAAGAGAGAAAGGGGGTAGAGGTGGAATTACAGCTACTGCCTTAGATTCAGTGTAGATCCAGTTACCACAATCCCAAGAATGGTGGAGCGGTGAACAATGTGGAGGCTGTGTAGTGTTGATTTATTTGCTCTGGACTCCTGGGGACACTCCCCGTACCGAGCTGGGTTAGGGGCTCCAGCAGCTGTGGTGTGGGGCAGTGCTCTCAGGGTGCCAGTGACTGACAGTTGCACTAAAAGCTCTCAAGGAGGCAGGATATGAGGAGTGCAGAGCACCATTCCAGCTTGGTAGAACTCGATCTGATGCATCGACCCACACACAGAGTTGTTTCAAGCCAGTAGTATAATTTTTTTTCCAGTCCCTCGCACCACATCACAGCTTTATAATGTCTCTTTTTCATAGAATCTTCCTGCTGCACCACAACTTCTTTCAGCCAAAACTATTCCTTCTATCATAAAAACCCCTCAGTCTACAGCTGGACTGCATCAATCCTTCATCTAGACCTACAGAGTCTGTAATGCCACTGTGTACCACCCACCAGAATTTATGTGCCCGAGAGACAAAAAGCTTGCAGAATAATCATTATTGGATCTAGGTCTTTTTGATGAAGAATGATATGGAGAAACAAAAGTAATAAACAGAAGGCACTGAACAGAAATATTTTGAGGATGATTTCTGCATTGCTTGTATGTGGCCCCTTTCTTCCTCAGTTTCCCACTGTCTTAACCTGTCAACTTCCCAGAATTCAGATGGAATTCTTTTTCAAATAAGTTGTTAAGCATTGAAAAGTCTGTGTTACTAGGGATTAGAAGGTCGTTGCATTTATTAGCTGTATACCTTTTTTGTATCACTACTACCAGATAAAGCTGAAAAGTGCTTTATTTTGCCCTCTCTACATGCATAGAATAAAAACCCACAATGTTTTCACCAATAATCTTGCAATCTAAACATTGCAGGAGGCAAGAAATGGGATACTACAAGAAAACAATGAAAAAAAAGATAGTGTGATATGAAGATTTAAAGAATATAATAGTTTAACTGTTGTCAACACATGTAGAAACAAAACAAAGGAATTTTAAGGAAGGATGCTTTGGGAATAATAAACATCTCCTGAGTTTCTAAAAAAGTATGAGGAAAAGTTTAAAAACAAAGATGGAAAAATTAGCAAGCAAACAATGCAAACTGGAGCTGAATGAGGATATGAAGTTGTTCCTGGGATGAAAGTTGGTACAGAAAATATGTATAGATGATGAGACAGAAGCAAAGCCACTTGGAAGCAGCGAGATGCTTTTGTGAGGTATGAAGTATTCCTTCTACTATTTTTTCTGGCCTACTATGGATGTAGATAAGAACTGCAAAGTTTTAAGGATTTCCATTTTATAGAAGATTGAGTATGTGAACTCATACAGTACATTATGTTATTTCTAGGTTGACTTCTCAAAAAAAAGCCCAAACTGGTTTATAGTGCGAATATTTATCGCTATTCTACTTTACATAATATATACATAGGTTTATATATAGGTTGGAATTCGTAATATTCAGTGAATTATACACAATTTTACTGACTAGAATGCATATGATCAAATTGTGAAATAGTTCCTGGAAAGCATTAGGGGATGTAAATTCATTTGAGATTTCTGTTAGATATTCTGACTACTGTCATTCCATTGGCATATATATTTCAGTGGAGAAACAGAAAAATTCAGAACTAAAAATACTATTAAATAACTCTCTTTCCACTCTCTATATCCGTTTCTTTTGGTTAACTTTATTCTTTGTCAATCAAGTTAAAACAATGACTCGAAAGGGAGACACCTTTGCATATAAATCTATTATTCTTTCTGTAATGTAGTACTCCCACTGTTTTTCATGGAAATTATGCATTAGTAGGCTAGATTAAGAGAAGACATTTGGAAATACTTAACTCATCCTACCACTTGAGAACCTAATATTTATAATGTTACTTGAGCCTGGAACAGTATAAACAAAAGCACAAAATACAACTCCTGATAATATATTATGGATGGATTTTCCAAAACTTTTTATCAGAGATTTCACTAAAAAAAATATAGAGAGTTAAAACTATTTTGCTGGCTTTTTCATATATGAACAAATAAAGAAATATGAATCAGAGTACTCCAAAAAACTTGCAATATTACCAGAGTAGAGAAGTTACAGGCCAGTAAGAGGACAGTAAAAGGATTACATTCCAAATTTCTGATCCAGATATCTGTTTCAAACACAAAGGTTCTTAAAATTTTCATTGGCAACCACTATGGATTTTTTAACAAATTATATTAAACCTGATCCCCTGGAAACATTGCCAGTCATCTTTAACTCTTTAGACACATAACTTAGCCATTTTGACTTTGGAAGTGTTCTTGTCTCATGCCATGACAACTCAAGGATAGTATAAACAGCCTTCCTCTGACCCAGGAAAGATATTGGGTCCTTCCTTTCTCAGAGCTAAGAGCTCATGGACCTCCACTTTAAGAGATTAGGTAGATAACAATTGGCTCTTTCCCAGATCCATAGCTCAGATGGAGATGCTAGTTAGAACAGGCTAATTTCTAAACTTTTTTTATTTTGTAATCTAAAACATATTGCACTATATGATGGCTCACATCCAGACATCATTAATCAGGTCAGTCACAGATGCTCACCATGACAGATAAGGCTATTGGAAACAATATCCATGAAGACTCCTACGAGGAGCATTAACTATTTAATTAAAAACCTATTCAGATACATGTTGCATTTTTTTCAAATTGTACTAGACTGTATCCTGAGTTAACACACCCACAATGTGAAAGTCATATCGTTAAGATTTTCTTAAGGAAACAAGATTTTCTACAGAAGTGACAAACCACCTTTCATTAAGTGAAAATATAGAACTTAATACAGCAGTTGTAATACCATGCCTAAGTGTGGAGCATGGCATTTCAATGAAGTAGAAATAGTGAATGGCCAGGGGACAGCAACAAGAATGAACGAAGTACAAGAAAAATATTTTTTTTCACCATAAAGAAGAAAACAACAAACAGGGATTGTTTAAGAGAACACAGTGAAAAAAAATCCCTGTAACTGCTGGCTTGAACTTTATGGGTTCAAGTAATTTACTTTTAGCAAGTTAAAGATCAGAAAGCACAGAGAAACAATGAGAAGACTAGTGAAATGCTGAAACAGATAAGTAAGTAATCATAAATCTTTAGGTAGACAGGCAAGCACTAATTTAAAAATACTGCTTCTATTCATCCTAGCTTCAAAGGAAGAGTGAGAGGGTGGGTATGATGCCTTTTCAGAATAATTTTCAACAGTATGATTCTATGCTGAGGTGACCAAAGCTGTGTAGTCACAGTACCACTTGCTGTGGGATCTTGACTTGGAAGAAAAGTCATATTCTGGAAAAGATCCGATAAGTTTCGCCACATGCACAATCACTTGAATTCTGACACAATCTGTGGATCAGCTAGTTACATTGATCCAATCCACAGCTTCTTTATTGAACAGTTTCATGATAATTAATTTCAGGGTTGGACTATACATAACCAATGTCTAATCCAGCCACAGGATATAGCATTTTGCTTGCTAAGAGGAATTACTTAGTAGCTTGTCCCATGGCCTTGAGGCCAGACAACACTAGCAACAGCTGCTAATAACACTGAATTCCAGATGTAGACTCCAGTGAAAATTTTTTAAGGAATTAGCTTTACAAGATTGTGCTTTAAAAATCTAGATGTACTCCAAATTCTTAATCTCATATCTTTAACTTACTATTAAGTTGAGATCTTTAGTGTTTTGGGTTTTGTTTTGTTTGTTCATTTGTTTAATTTAAACCTAAAACTTTTTATTGGCAGATCAACTTTAACAAAGAGAATCATAATCCCGTAAAAACGGCACAAGTCTTCAGAGAATTCACACACAGTAAGTGAAGAACCTCCTCTAGTCAGTTATTCTGTCTCCAGTAAAAACGTAAGTTTGTTCTAATGTGAGAACACAGGACAAATGTACAGCTGCCAGTCTGATTAGCAACTATGTATTGGAAAATTAACTTTTTCCAATTTCATTTCAATATTCTTGCCCTTTATTCTATCGTAAGCAGCATATAAAAGTAGTAAAGTTACATAGTCATGCGTATTCCCTACATTTAAATCACTAAACACCATGTAAGTGATCCAAGGAAAATAGAATAAACCTGCATCATGATACACCTTTTGCATAGTGAGAACTAAACCATTAGAAAAATAACATTTTCAAAAAATGTTACAGACCATGATAGCTGAAATAGGTACAACAGTGAGTATTAGGTGCTCTCAAAGTTTCTATACATAACAAAGTAGGTCCTATTCAAAAAATCCTAATTTGACAAAGCTACAAATGTCTGTGCTCCAAATAATATCCTTTAAAATACATCTCACCTATACATGATCTCTCTCTGATAAAGCGTACATTACTGCCCTTTTCACAAGCTTTACAAAGAGGCACAAAACGCTACATCACCTCCACCCTCCAATCAGCTAAGGTACCAAAAACGCGGTCCCAACGTGAAACGAGCCCCGGTTTGCGCCCTTGGGGTGTCCGCAGCGTACTCACCATGGCGGGCTAGTTTTGAAGACTTTCTTCCCCTCCCCCTGCACCTACGCACAACGAGGGAGAATGGAGAGCAGTTTCAGCATTAAATTTGAACTTCTCTGCTTTTGTTAGCATGAGTCACCACCTTAACATTATCTCAGCTGTAGACTTTTATCTGTGAATATCTAAACCCTGTCTTGTGGAAAACTAATTACTGAGCCACTGAGAGGCTTCATAATGTCCTGCATTTAAGTCCTGAACATCATACATAATGCATAGGAAGCAGTCTCTGCACTCTGATTACAGAACACTGTCATTAAGAGAGCAAATTAAAGATGTGAATAATTCACTGGCTGAGCTTATTGTCAGTGCTGCATTGTGAAATTAGAATTTCTAATAAGTACTGCAATTTTTTTAACCCAATTAACACAGAGAACATCTTGAGTCTGATTAGTACAATAAAAATTATTACCTTATTCTTTTGCTTCACAACAGGCAAATTAAATACTGTACTTAATTATGCAGCATTCATCGCTTCTGTGCTAGAAATAATAATAATAAAAAAATTCTCACTATCGCTTTAATAAGACTTCCGATATTTAGAGTGCAACTGAAAAATAGAACATATGAATCTCCTGCACAATTTCTTATCACAAAGTTACTGGCTTTATTTTTTCCCCAAAAGACTTTGAAAATCAGTTTTAATATCAGCAGTCGACCATGATGTCACTGCTGAAGTCTTCTCTGGAAACAAAAATGAATTCAGAAAAAAAACCAAAACAAAACGAAACAAAAAACAACCCACAAACAGACCCTTCTGAGCAAGCCCTGAATATATATTATGAATTAACTTTCTCTGGGTTGATGTGAAGGCAGGAAAAAAAAACGATTACCACTTTCTGCCTTGAAACTGAATACACAAATATACAAACATACATATATACACACACACACATATATATTGGTTGTTTCAGAAAATGCTTAGAAATATACTATGAAAAAACATAGCTGGATCAGCTCTCTTACCTCAGTTCCCTCTTGGCACGGGATAGATAACATCCTTTCATCCCAGAAAGGAGAAAAGTCCAATTCAACATGCAGCATGTTGATTTTTCCCCACACGACGTCTGCTGCCATGTTAAATAAAGAAAATGATCACTGAGGATGCAGCTTTTGTCTCCAAATATTTGAATACTGCCTTTTAGTGACAAGGAACCCAGGAACCTTTGCACATCTGGCAGCAGACACCACTGGCTGCAGCTGCTGCAATGGGATTTTTCCTCAACCCTATTTCATTTCCAGCTCCTTTTTCTTCCCCATCCTGAGGAAGTTTAATCACCGAGCATGGCTGGGGAAGAAAAAAAAAAAAAAAAAAAAACCAAAACAGGAAAGGTGGTATTGCAATCATAAGCTTTCTTGGTTCTGTCCAAGAGACAGGGACTGCAGCAATCACCTTGCATCTTTGTCTAGTTATTTTAGCATGTGCGTGCAAGAGGGTTGAAAAAAAGGCTGGAAATTATTCAGGCATACTGCAATAGACATAAAGAGACAAAAAGGCAGTGAGAGAAAGAGATGGAAGAGAAAGAGGGAGAGAGAGGAAACAGAAAGACTAGAGAGGGAGAGGGGGCTGTCAGTGCAGATAAATCTGCATATGGAAATCAGGGTTATCCTGGGTACAGTTTTATTTAACCATGATGTACTGTTTTTTTAATTACACAGGAATTTAAAGAAGGAAATGAGAGATTCTTACAGACACAGGAGCAAACAAATCACTTCGAATCATAGCAGAGTTTTCACAGCCAGCTGTAGCAGCAACAACAGAACTTTTTATTGCAACTTCCTTACTAGAAGAAAGTTTTGTGCACTGCTACTAATTTGCACCAAAAACCTAGGCAAAAAGCATTCTTTTTGAAATTAAATCAAACCACGGCAATCCAAAATAACACTGTTTTGTAAGAAGACCAGAAGCCATTAAGTGCACAGTATGTATTTTAAGCTGTTATGGTAGGCACAGGTTTTAGGACTTTCACCCTAGCTCCAGTTCTGTGCTGTCATACCCAGTGAAGTAAATTATAGGAGTGATCCCCTTCAATTTCAGATGCACTAAACATCACATCCCACGTTTAGTAAGAATTGTTTGCTTCTGGCGATAATGAGCATGACCTAACAGATATGGGAAGGTTGGATCTGGATCTGGAAGGCATCCAGAAAGGCCAGGAGAACCTTTTGCCCATCTCTGTGAGGGAGCATGGGCATGAGTGAACTGAGAAAGCCAAGGAGACGGAAAATTGAGGTTAGGTAAAGGCTAGACAAGAAAGAAACTGGAGAAAGGTAGTGAACAGTCACAGTATGAGGGAACTTATAGGAAAGATAGGTCAAGACTATTTGCAAGAGCACCCAGTGAAAGGACAAAGGGGAATAGGTTCAGATTGAAGGAAATCATAGATTAGATGTTAGGGAAAAAATTGTTTACTGTGAGGGTAGTGAGGCACTAGAACGGGTTGCCCATGGAAGTTGCGGATGCCCCATCCCTGGAGGTGCTCAAGGCCAGGATGGATGGGGCTCTGAATAACCTGGTCTAGTGGAAGCGGGGTTGGACCTACATGATCCTTAATGTCCCTTCCAGGCCAGAACATTCTGACTCCACGATCCTGTGCATACACGGGAGGCTGTATCTGACGCGGGGCACCAAACAGCAGTGGCAAACACGGTGGCGTTCTGCTGAGAGGTGGCCAGAAACCACCTGTGGTGACTGGCCAGGCAGAGCGGTGCCCAGCGCGGCGGGGAAACCGTGCGGACTGGGGGCGCTGGGACGGACAGACGGCGGGGAGAGGGGCGTGGGACGGGGAGAGGAACGGAGCAGGGGAAGGAAGGAGAGGGAGGAGCAGGGAAAGGAGGGAGAGGGAGGGGCAGCGGGAGCGGGCGGGCAGCGGGAGGAGGAGGAGGAGCGGCGGGCGGCCAATCGGCGCCGCTGCGCTTGCGCAGTGCGCCCGTGACGGTGGCGCGCGGGACGCGCGGAAAGGCGGCCGGGTGCGGAAGGGGCTCGGCGACATCGACAGCACAGGTACACCCACCCCGACGGCACAGGTATCTTTCCCCCCACCCCGGACATCACAGGTACACCCCCCCGACCGCACAGGTATTTTCCCCATCACCTTGGACAGCACAGGTACCCCCCGACAGCACAGGTATCCTTCGGAGGCGCAGGTATCACCCTGGGCCGCGGGTGATACGCGTGGCGGTCGGTTCGTGGCCGTGGCCGCTGCTCCGAGCGGATCTTTCAGCGGCCGGGGTGCTGCTCCCGGCGGTTCAATCGCAGCTCCTGCCCGCGGGGTGCAGCTTCCCTGGTGGGGGGGTCTCCTGCAAGCTTGCGGTGCTTGAAGTAGTTTGGTTCCGCTGGTTCGAGGGTGTGATGGACAAGTGCAGTACCGATGCGAGTTGCGGCTGGGAAGGGCTGCAGATGTAGTGCCTTTGCCCGCAGTGTTTTTTCTCGCGTGGGGCTGTTTTGATGCCCCGCATTGATCAGGCTGTCCTCAGAAACTCCTGTGGTGGAGGGCATTCCCGTCTGCCTCACCAGTTGTGCCAGCACCTGCACATGGGGACCTGCTGTAAACAGTCACTGAAGTCGTTCTTTCCTTTCTTATTGCTCTGCAGGAACTTGAATGGATGAGATAAAGAAGAACAAAAACTACATTTTCCTGTTTTGCCTTTGAGCTTATTTTTCAATCAAGTCTCTACTACCAGCCTCTAGATGTGGTGTACAGTAGTTTTTTCAAGAACCATGACAAAATCTGACAGCAATGAAATCGAAAACTTAAGAGTTTTGTGTTTATTGTTTGCCTATTTTTGTAGAACTCTGTGACACCTGTTGGCTAGTTCTGCTCTTCCGCTATGTTGTGTAGAATATGTATAGTCAATATTAGTGTATTCAGTAAACTTCTGTGTCAGAATCAGAATTGTACAGTAATTTTCTGAGCTTTAAAATGTTAGCATTTTAAGATTCTATAATTATGTGGGTTATGTTGCTGCTTCCTAGAAAGAACTTAAGCTGTTATGTTGCTTTAAAGTTCTGGGCAACTGGGAACCTGTAACGCATGATGTATTTTCATAACATAGCTAGTCTGCTCATAAAATTGTTGCTGAAAGTAACGTGCCTTGTAAGGCATTCCTGCCTCCTATTTCACCTCAGTGCTAGTCTGACATCATGGCCAGTTAATTCAGATAGCTAAACCAGAAGGAAATGAACCTATTCAGATGGTTTTTAGTCATTGATGTGAGTTCTTGAACAGGTAGTGATGGAAGAAGATGAAGTTGCACAAAGTGGCACAATTTTGAGGCAGAGTGTGAGACCATGATTGCCTTTCTTGGTGATATCTCTCAGCTTTTAATTTAGCATTATAGTTAGGCAGATCTGTGTCCTCACTTGAGCTGAAGGATTATGCAGAATTGTAACAATGAGAAATTTATTTGAAAAAACACTATGAGTATTTTTACATTTATCTATTTGTTTTCTGGGTCAGGCAGAAACAATGGAAGATGGCTTTGAGGCTTCCTCTACACCCCCATTTGTCACTGAAAGCTTGGAGTTGGCAATGGAAGTGGACAATGAGAACTCACAGCTGCCTTGTTTTTCTTGTGCTTTTGACAACCTAAATGGAGGGAGAAGCTTCTCTGCAGAGTCTTATTTGGCAAGTGGGTCTCTTAAGAGGTATGGGATGTTTTAAAATTACAAATATAAGAACCTTTTAAGATGTTCTTTCCACTCATGTGTGGTGCCTCTGAATGCTGACACAGATTTCCAAATCAGTTTGTTCTTCAGCTCTTACAATCAACTTGGTGGTATACCAAAGTGGCAAGGGCTTTTGTGTCAATAAACAGTTTTCAACAGTGTTCTGCGTCCAGTTCCCAGCTTTCTGAACTTACTTTTAAGATCCTGTGAAGGACATGTTTACAAGCCTGTTGGGACACTTCAAAACTGGCCTGTTGGGCAACATCATCTGAGATCACTTAAATTTCTGGGGAGGCTTTATCACTGCTTTTCCAAGTCGTATGACCTATTAAATCCTGCCCCTTTCTCTCTTTTCCACATGATAGAAACAAACCTGTTCTGCCCAGTTTCCCCATATTGCTGGGACTGTCCTTTGTAGCTTTAAGGCTGTCTTTCTCAAAGCTTTACCTTTGCATACATTCTGGATTTAAGGTTCAGAAGTTACATGCTTAACAAGTAAGTGTTTTCTGTGAGATTTTAAAATATTGCTTTGGTTTAGTTATTACCTGCTTTACTGTCTGTGATTTGTCTTCATTTTCTATGCTGTTTTCTCATCCTACAGGAGTTGTCTTGTTTTTCCTACAAAAGCCTAATCTTTCAGTCTGTCTTCCTGCCAAACCTCGTATTTTGTGTTATTTGTTTTTAACCTTCACTTCCACAGCCTCTTCTGTAAAGCCATAAAGGGGATTCCACTGCACCTCCCCCATTACCTGCCTTAATTTATCATATATTTAAGTTGCATCGGAGCACATTCGTTGAAATTGATGTCAATTGATGTCTGAGGGAGTCGGTATCTGCATGAACACATCAGTAGTGGATTCTGCATTGACAAAGAAACACTTGACCTGAAGTTGTTTCTGACATTAAAAGTCACTCAGGAGCTTGCATGTTGACAGGATTCCCAATCGTGGTAACACTGTTCTCCTGTTGTGTATTTACCTTGTCTACCTGGATTGTAAAGTCTTGGAAAAACCTGCAGGTGAGGGACTGTTTTGTCTTTAGTTAGAACAGGAGTAGCTGGATTTAACCTTTAAAGGCTTCAAAACGGTCCAATGCTTACGAAGTTACCAAGTGGACTAAAGTGTTATGGGAGATTGAGCCAATTATTAGCAGATTGTTTTTTTGCTTCTGGGAACTACATTGGTAATAGTGCATAGTTCAAGGAGAATATGAATTTGGCATGTAATACAATGAAAACTAAGTGCTTGCCTAGTATATGTTTTAAAATAGAAATATTTCTTCCATATTGGTGAATTGAGCTTCAGTTGTGTGGTATCATTTTATGAAGGGCAGTGGGAAAATTCTGAAATAATTTGCTTTGATGTTACACAGCTTGCTGTGCCTTTATTTTTATTTTTTTCTTTAAGGATGTTAATGAAATATTTTTGTATTTTCACAGTTAGTAGTGTTTTAACACTACAGGTGTCTGATTCTCTCCACTTCGAGTGAAATGATAATGCTGATGTGTTTATTTTTTTTAACCAGAGCAGAGTAGCTAGTCATGGCCTAGTGTTGAAGTTATAATTATGAATTCACATTTTGACCTTCATCTGTTCACTTACCTATCAGTGTCTTTTTATAAGTGTGTTATGTATAAATACTATTAAATGTATCTGAAGGAACTAATGTTTGTTCTAGCATTAGTTATTAGGCACGTAGTGTGCATTGAGGTGGATTCCAAACATATATTTACAGTGGAACATGTTATTTTATGTAGCAGGACAGTCTGTATATTTTGTTTCAGCCCCTCTGTAACGCTGAAGATGCGTCAAGGTGATAACTTGTTAATTTTTGTTTCCAAAATATGCTGTGACCTGCGACTATATCCCGTTATTTTGACCTCGAAGCTAGGAGTTGTCATATTGCTATATATCATATTGCTGTAAAAAGCAAACTCTCTTTTGAGACCTCTGTTGCATACATATTGCTGATATATATCTGGTACATAGGCCAGCTGTATATGTTGCTAATATATTCAGAAAGTATTGGTGGTATGTAAGTCAGCTGTAGATATTCTATTCTATAGGTTTATTATTAGGGAATTTATGAATATTGTTGGATCTATTCTACAGGGTTTTGCTGAGGTTAGATCCCTCTCCAAACGACTGTGAAGGAGATGTAATGGAAATGTTTGGCTTCCAGTGGGTTACTGAAATGGCATTAGTTGAATCCTGTGGATTTCTCTTTGGATTGCTTAGGTATGATATCATTGTATTTTATAATTAATCCCCTTCTGTAATTATACCCACCTTAAGGATATAACAAACTTTTCATTTTTTTGATAGCAATATCATGAAAGACTGTGGTCTATGCAATGCATTTAAAAAACATTATGCTATCTGTTTAATGCTTCAGTAAGTGATGGATAAGGGACATATGGAATTTCAGGAAGAAGTACATTGTGTCACAGATTTTTATATTATGTTACTTAATAATAAGTTTCTAAGTAATGAGATGCATATCTTCGCCATCAGCAGATAAAAAATTGGTAAGTATAGTTATTACAACAGAGTTTTGGGGTTAATTTGGAAGGCTCTAGCTTCAGAATATATGAATAACCTGTATACGATTTCCTGAATGAGATTGTGCTACACATAAAATTGAAGTTGTCTTTTGAAGATTTTTAGTCCTATTTTTTGCATAAAGGAAAGTGGAGGTTAAAAATCAAATACTATAATTGCTGAATGCAGCACTTTGTTCAATTGTTTGGATTAGGATAGCTTCAGCAATCTCTTCAGATACAGTTACTCAGTGTTTGACTAATTCGATGTAGATGCTTAATCTGGTCAATGCAAATACACAGATCACCGATAATCCTCTTTGCTACTGATAATCCTCAGGATGTACAGCACATACAGAGGATGGATGGGAGAGGAGCTTTTGTATGATTCTGCAAATACATGTGATGTACTCCATCGCTCCTTTCATTGTAGTGTATTCTTCCATCCCTTTAGGGTATGGCTGAGACTATGATGTGAAACATGATTAATAGGGTGTGGCTTATTATTACATGATGGCATCGATGGCAGGAAGCATATTAAAACCAGTATTATTTAGCTTTCCTTGTTTGATGCAAGCTTTGATTTCACTGTGTTTAAAAAAATCCAAAACAAAATAAAAACAAACTGATGATGAAATAGATTTAGCTTTAACTTAGTTAAAAGTTTCAGCATTTAGGGTAATTTATTAACTGTTCATTAACATAAAATCATTGGGAAATGACACAGCAATGTAGTTGATCTGTTGAATTAAATTGATTTTTTCCTGTAATGTAAACTGCTTTGTAATTGTAATAGAGATGAACATAAGGCATAATATATTTAATTGTGATTTTTAAGTTACTCAAGCAGTGTATATTTTAAAACCTACTGACCTTGTAGGAATAATGGATTTCAGCTAACTCTTGGTTATTAAGAGTTTGATTGCTAAGATGTCTTTCACTGTGACAAGTCCCTCTGCAAAGATATTTTCTCAGTTCATTTGTTCAGTCATAAAATTGAACACTTTCATTTATAGACCAGTTGACAACTGAAAGTGGGATAACTCCTTTTTCCACTGTAGAAATCCTGTGTTAAGTACAAGTTATAATAGTTCTTGGAGCTAAGGTGGCTGTAAATAGTTCAATTTATGAAGTACGATTAATATCCATGTTTACATGCTTACATGTTTACATGCTTACAGAAACCTGGTCTTTTTTAATGTCTAAGTATAATATTAAAGAGTGTTGTTTAATGTTTTTAATATTGTAATAAATAATAGTATACCATAGAACTGCAAGTTAAAACAGTAATTGCATAATAAAAATATGCTTTTTCACGTGATAAAGTGTGAGTCAAAGTGAATGAGTTATGTAACCATTTAACCATGTAACCATGAGTATATTGAGACAATGTATCTTTGATTAATAAGCAGAAGTACCAGTTTAACTGTCAAAATATTTATTTGCAAATCAAATCATTTATCTTTGAGGTACAAATGCAAATTGAAATGATCTATTTAAATGATGGTAGTTTTGTTATTCTTCCTGTGCCCAGTTTATGCTTTTATTTTATTAGCCAACTTTATTCTGTCTCTTGTCAATTCATTGGAGAGTCTTTTTTTTTGTGTGTGTGTGTGGCTCCTTTCTAACCCTTTCCTTCTTTAACCTTCTGTCTCAACAGCCCTGTTTCATAAACTTTCAGCCTCTTTCAGCCTTCCTGCTTTTCACATTGTTGAAATACTTGAAAAGTCCAAGCGGAAATTCAACTTTGATTTGAAAACAGACCAAAAAGCCCCATAACACACTTAAATGACTGAGGGTGATCTTGGGTAACTGACATGATTTTATCCAACGAAGAAAGAAAGAGCTAAGGGAGATCAGCTTAGCGTGTGTTTGCCCTTTAATATGCAAGTTGCAACCTAGAGTTTTGGGTCTTTTAGGTGCTTCCTAGAATTGAGAGTTTTTTTCCATAAAAGCATTTGATCTGTGTTGGATACAAGTATCCTGTTTTAGCATTCTTCAGTAGTTGTTGCTTTGACTATGTAAGAACTGAGGCAGAGAATTCCCTCCTCACTTTATGCAGCATTTTCTTTCAAAAGTCTGTCTGACAGAGTTGTGCTTTTCATATACTCAGTTTAGTGCCACGTTGTCTCTGTGGAGACTGTACTTGAAGATCGCTTGCAAATAACAGTTCATGCAGAATATGGCTGAGTATTTACCTATGTTACAGGTTTTTTTTAAATTTTCATTTGCAGTGGCAGTTGGCTTCTTTAAAAATGTTCTCTTTCCTTTTGAAGACTGAACTGAGCTTTAGCTTTTCTAGAGACACTTTCTCCTTTTACTCTGCTATATTTGTTGCTGTTTTGTGCTGGAATTGAGCAGCTGACCACCCTAAGTGGGAAAAGCTGATGCCAGAATTTACTAGAGCACATTCACAAGTGAATTAATTTAGTGTATACTGAGTGTATGCCATGAGACCTAACTTTCGGGTATATTTGGAGGTCAAATATGAAGTTGCTCTGCTTGTGGAAAGGTCACTTTCAGGGAATAGCTTTCGGGGTTGTGTGTATGGTGGGTTTTACCCCTCCCCCAGTATTTAGCCAATTGTTGGAGCATTTGGTTGTTACTGTGTTCAGTGTTTTAAAAAACAGCAAAAATTCTAACCTATGTCATCCCTTCACACTTGGATGTGTGTTTTGCCTTCCACTAACACTCTTTACTAAGTTATATCTCTGAAGCTTTTTCAGAACTACAAAGCAAGAAACACCTCACCTATCTCTGTTCTATTTAGACCTTACTAAAGTGTAGTTATGCAACTTTTACCTATATAAATACTATAAACTTTTGTATTCCTTTAATTAGGCAACAGATATACAGACTGGAAGACCTAGTACAAATGAGTTCATCTGATTTTGGTAAGTTTTACACAATTTGGCATTGGGATAAGTATCTTCATTACAGAAGTATATTCTCACAGATCACGTTTGTGCTTTGGCTCTTGACCAAGGGAATATGCCTCACAACGACATATAACAAGCGTAAAAGTGCAGTAAGGGTAGAACCATAGGCAACAAAGTGAGATACGGTAGTATGAATAGGTAGTGGAAGTGTTGGGAGTTAGTTTGGGACCAGATCTGCCTGTATGGTAGCTCACAGGTCAATTCTTACTTACCTTAGTGGGAAATTTCACATTAATGTGACTTCAGCTAAGGTGTCACCCCTAAGGCAAAATTTTGCAAAACCAGTAGCTCGTTTAATTAAAAGTGGAAAATTGCATCAAAAATCCCAATAACTATTTCAGTTACAAAGGTAGTGGTTTGGGATTCTTTTCTGTGTTCCCTTGGCTTACATTTAAACAAGTTAGTTATATTTGCTCAGTTTAGAGTTATTTACAAGCTTAATTTATCTTTGCAGCAGGATCGATAAAATGGGATCACTACAACATTCTTTGTCTCAATTAAATACTGAGGCATGAGAAGCAGTATGTTTCTGAAGGATTATTGCAGCCTTGGGCTTATTGTAAGTTTGAAAGCTGAATTACTTAGCAAGTTGAGAAGTTCAGTAATTACTCAGATATAAACTGGCTGTAGTATCTTCTCTTAACAGATAAAGTGCTAGTGTTCCATGAGTATGAATTAATATTTTTACACATTATTTTGTTTTGATATTGTAATTTTCTGCCATGTAAATAATTTTTGTTAATTTATCTTCAAGTTTATTTCATATGCTATTGTTGATTGTATCTTAAAAGTCTAATTGTGTTGACATTTAATAAGTGGAAATAGCCTGTTTTAAATAACATTTGAACTTTTATATGGTAGCTGAACACCAAGGAACTGTTCTATACTTCTTTTTCCCTTAAAGCATCTGTTCAGTTGTCTACTTTGTATCCTGTGCTTCCACTTGTCAAATAAGATAGTAAAAGGAAGCTCTTGAATTTTGTGCTTTGCACCAGGCTTTCTTTGTGAATTAGAGCAAGTCACTGATACAGCTGTAACTTACTTCCCTCTTTATATATGTAGTAGAAGAGTGTCATGGGGATTAAAATATTTAAAATCATCAGGCAGGGTGATGTTAGGTATTATTGATGTCTTACATAAATGTGCTATTGCCACTGGTTAAAACCCCAGTTAAGAGTTTTGGCTCAATAAATATTTGTGTTGTGTGTTTATATAGTTATCGATATCTTACATTACATTTAGTTTCCTATTAGTCTTAATAAGCTTTGGAGACTTTGTACTGAGAGCTGTTTAACGTGAAGGCCATGTAAAAGTTGTTCTTGTGCTTTGTGTTGTTCTGTTTCTTTTTTTTTTTTTTAATCCCTGCTCTGTTCTTGACACTCTACTGTTCCTCTTTTGTTCCACTTATTTCATTGCTCAATAATTTATGATAGCATGGGAAAGACTTTGCAGTGAAATGCTATAATATAAAATTTTGCTTAAACAGAACTTCTGAAAACTTAGATACAGTATTTGTTATTGCTGCAAAGCAGCAGTAATACCTACAAGTAATTCCTTTAAGAACCTATGGTTCATTACCATGACAAGTGCTATGGCTTCTTGTGTGGTGTGGATAGACTATAAACTGGAATGCTGTAGTACTTGTATCAGTTGATTTCCTTCACCCACGGAGTGTTGTTGCTCAGAAGATGTTAAGATAGACTCATATGCCCAAAGCTTTATGTTTGGGGTCTAACAAGTGACGTGCGTGAACTTCTAGACTGTGTGGAGGGGATGGGGGGAAACAAAAGGGAAAGTGAGAATAAGACAAAGAAAGGGAAGCCCCTTTAGTGATCAGCTGGGGAGAAGAGGAAAGACAACTGTGTTTCCCTGGATATGCAGTCCAGTGGAGTAGGTGACCAAGAGTTTTTGTCACACAGCCCTTCTAGTGAGATGCACTTCTATTTGGCCCTACTCAAACTCCATATTTGGTGCTTCCATTTAAGATGCTCTTACTAATCAGTATGTGCATAATCAGGTACATGTGTTGCAGGCTGTCTGGTTGCTAAGATTTTGTGTCTATATATGTTATTATGCACTAATTATTTGGTATTTAAATAGCTGTATTTGCTTTGTTATGCACTAAGTTTCATCTTTAATATAAGCTGAAAGACACAGGGCAAGGTGTAGGAATGAGTTATTCTCACACCAGTGGCAATAGCTTCGAGTGAATCACATAATATGCTGAATTAGAAGGGACCCATAAGGATCACAGAGTCCAACCCTTAGCCCTGCACAGGACCATCCCCAAAAGACTCTCAGGCACATGATGTGGATCATCCAAATGCTTCTTGAACTCTGTCAGGCTTGGTGTTGTGACCACTGCCCTGGGGATCCTGTTCCAGTGCTCAACCACCCTCTGAGTGTAGAACCCTTTTCTAATATCCAGCCTAAACCTCCCCTAACTCTGCTGTAATGGTGGTGTTTGGGCTTGCCAGGTGCAAGGTAAGGATGGTAACACCATGAGAGCAACAGTTTCAGAGAGCAAAGGAAAGGAGACACATAGCTGCAGTAACTGGCTGAAAGGATAGAGAGCTGTAAGTGAAAGGCAGGATTGTGAATGGATGGCCCTTACACCTGAAGGAACTGTGCAATAATGTGATGCTTCCTAGGAAGAGAAGCTGCAAAGCATATTTCCAAATAAGTCCACTTGTTTAAGTCCTCCCAGGGAAAAAGGGTGCTGATAAATTATTTCACAGGTCTTTACTGAAGGTGTCTTGGAAGCAGTGAGGCAGGACAGTAGGGCTGAATGATTTCTTCTAGCACTGAGTACTTGTATCTATCACCTTTCCTGAGGGCCTTCTTTTCTTTCTATGTCTAAATATGTGCCTGAGATGATAAGATAAAGGATGGATCCCTCTGGTAAGATTACGTTTAGAAGCGAGTGTTTGCCACCAGCCAGCTCACAAGTTGTCCTCAGAAAAGAGAGTGGTTTTCCAGTGGTCTGGTTTAATTACTGTGGAGAATGCAAATGTTAATTATGCCATGGTGTGGTCACATCTGCTTTAACCCATTGATCTCTTAATTCAGGTCAAGCTGCAAACTTGCACTCTGAAGCAGAGAGCATCAGGCATCAATGTGTTAAGTTTTTGCATTATGTGAAAGCTTTCATCTTCAGGTGAGATTTGCACAGTTTACTAATTTAGGTACCAGGCTTTGTGTACCTCCTTCTTACCTGTTTTCTGATTGTGTCTATTTTTATGTATATTCAGATATCTGGAGCCCCCTAAAGTGGAAAATGATGGAATGCTGCATCCATATGAAGAACTAGAAGCACAGTTACCATCAGTGTTGGTGGAAGAGCTTTATGCTTTGACCATGCATATTGGTCACCTTTGTGAACTCCCTAGTAATGTCCTGGCAGCACTTACTATTCAACATCAGGCAAAGGTTGATGTCTTCTATAATTTTAATCTTGTTATATACCGTTATGTATTCAACTTGATACATTTTGGCTTAATATAATTTAATATTTTTTTGTTTCTTTGCTCTCTGATAATTAAGTGCCACACTGTACTTGGCATTCACAACTAATGAGATCAGGATTTTCTGTTGTTTTTATTTATCTAATTATTTTTATGTTCTATAGCTTTAGAATTCTTCCTACACTGTACAAATGATGATACCATTTAGAGGTAGATGAGTAGGCTTGAATTAGTGTAGCATGTTAAAAAAATTCTTTATTTGGTGTTTGTCTTTACTGATGCTTAAAATTTCTGAGCTTTCCGGTAGGAGGGGCATTGCTTTGAAAATACATTCTGAAATCTGACTCAGAATAAGAAAAGATCTTGCACATAAAAAGTGCAGATGTGGAAGGAGCATTAAACACTAGTGAAGTATACACAATTTGGATTTATGTGTATATATGATAGCTAAGTTTCAAATCTTTTAGAAAGAAAAAATGGAATTTTGGTCTTAGCTTGTGGAAACTAGTATCTGGAGAGGAATGATCCACTAAGAAGCAGCATTTTGGATCTTCCTGTTTGTGTAGCTTGTCAGTAGGGCCACTGTTGAGCAAATAAAGTTTAGTGAAAGTCACTGTTTCTTTTATGGAATAGAATATTGAAATTTTGGGATTATTTTAAAAGCTCACTTTAGCAGTTTGTGTGCTACCTAACACTTTTCTGTAAAGACATGATGTTGTAATTTGTCAAGCTTTAATCAGGACTTCATAAACATCCTCTACAGACAGAGTTGTCATAAAAATCCTTTGTTCATTTCTTTTGTTTTAAAGTACCTGAATGACGTGTCTGTATGTTGCATTGTATTTGATCATAGATATCCATAATGTTCAGTGCAGGCCATCTTAGAGTCATTAAGAATCACAGAATCATTATGGTTAGAAAAGTCAAGTCTGACCATTACTGTAGCACTGCTATGTTCTCCACCAAACTGTGTACCCAAATGCCACATCCATGTGTTTTTGAACACTTCCAGGGATGGTGATTCCACTGCATACCTGAGCGGCTTGTTCCAAAGTCTGACCACCCTGTCTTAGTACAGTATCCAGAATTCACTAAAGAACTGTTAACTATAAGTAAATATGTGTATTTCTAATCACAGATCTTTCCCCCATCCTGGCATTTACTACATCTCTACTTGGATATTAATTGGCTAGTTGTGGAAATTCTTCATGTGCTAGGTGAAAAAATGATGAGTAAGTATGCAGACTTTTTTCCCTTGAACTTAACTTTACCTATTACCTAGTTTTCTCATCTAGTTTGTTCAGGATCGTGTACTACTTTTGGTAATTTTTAAGCATAGCTGTATTTAATGGTGAAGTCAGGTTCTTTGTGAACCTTCATGTGGCTCAAATTAAATGAAATTGTATTAGGAATTTGTTCTGCCAAAACTTGGCCAAGATCACAAAGTTAGTGCTCAACTGATAAACAGACTTGGTATTTAATAACAATGCACTTCCTGACATCACAAATAAAAATGGATTTGCAGATATCCAGGACGCATAACAGTGAATAGCAATTTGATGAAACCAATGTAGGAAAAGTGTCCAGGGATGGACCAGAACAAGAATTCCCAGAGCAGAGAATTTGTATTGTTAACCATGTGCAACACTAAGAAAATACTGGGCAAAAGAAGAAGCGTCAGAGGAGCTTGTAAAAGTACAACAAGAAAAGGGCAAGGCAATATCTTTTAAAATTTTTTTAAAAAGCTTTAAAAGGGCAAGAAGTAAATTGATAATAGCAAGCTGCTCATATAACTTTGATAAAAAAGGTCATAGAATGCAATTGAAAAACTGAACTTCAAAGTAGTTCAGTTTGTTGAAGACTTGTTGAAATACAGAAGAGAACTTCATTGGCTTTTTGAGGCTTATATCTATTTTCTTTGTCTATTCTACCAAAATAAATCACAAAAATTTATTTTCTTCTATAATCATTGTGTCACCACAACCAAACCTTCCCCCTTGGCCCTGCTCCAGAAGTTCTATAAAGGAATTGCAACAGTTGAAGTAACATTGAGGTCTAAAAAGAATGCACTGTATGTTTAGGCCAGGTAACTGGTACTGAATCTGAACTCTTAGATTAGCTTTTGCCAGCTCTGAGTGCTATCACAACACAGCCTTGCTTGGATTAACACATTTTGTCTGTTTTTGCATGCCTGTGCTACTGGATAGTGTGTGGGTTGGCTGTTTGTCCTATAATTCTAAGTTTCTTTTATGATCCATTGTGGGATAACCTCTTTTCCTTTTTTAGGGCATTTTAGAGAAAGGGTAGTGCAACTGTTGGAGGCAATTTATTGTTCGGAATCCTGTATTTATTTCTAGATAATGTTCTGAGTAATAATGCAGTAACTTACCTTGTAAGAGAAAGCTTCTGCTTTTTAACAGTAAAATTTACTTGACAAGACAGTATTTATCTCTGTTTATCTTGTCTTGTATTCTTATGTGCCTTTTAGAATTTTTTTAGGTTTTTATCTTGTTCTGTAAAGCATGCTGAATAGAAACTTCACGCTACTGAGACCAATGACAGGATAGTGGGTTCAGGGCTTCAACTTGCATTTCCAAGAAATACAGGCTCATTCTCCATATCATCTGCTCTACTGGTGTCATGGGGGTTGTGCTGTTGAAAAGCTTGTGGGATAAGATCTTATAGCCTTTTTACTTTACCATTTTATCTGTGTTAATGTCTCAAATGCTCAAGTTGGAGCATGATCGTGCCAGCTTTTTACATCAACACATCCAAAGGAAAGTGTTAGACCTCTCCAGAACTGTTTGTCATCAACTTGCATATCTGCAAAACATGTCATGATTCCAGAACATGCGCACTGGCATGTGACAAAGAGGAACTTGAAGATAAATAAATCTTTATTCCACTGCAAAAACTGTGCCAATAGAAGGCTGTAAAGTGCCAAACTATTTTACTGTCAGCCTGAATAATACCAGATTTCAGTGCAATAATGAAGAGATTAGCTTGAATTTGGAAAGGATGAACTTACATGAATTTGTAAATTAAAATTACATACAGGTCAACATACCAATTCTAATATATATATAATAGAAGAAAAATACTGCCTGTCTTATTTTCCTACAGTCAAACCTGCAACTAAATAGGTCTAATTTTCTTTTGTGTTTTAGGACAAGTTGTATATGCTCACCATTTCATAAATCTAACGGGAGAGAATTTAACCAGTACCAGTTTATTTGAAAAACACTGTGGAAATCTCATATCTGATTTAATAAGCTTGTCCATCAATAAGTATACAAAGGTAACTCCTTTTCTTTATATAGGACATGGGCAGTTGGATGCTTGTATTGGGAACCATGTGAATTAGATATTGCCCCAATGCATAAATGACTTCGTATTGCTAAGTTTTTTAAATGTTACGTGTGGCGTTGTATCTACATATTTTAAAGAGTGTTATTTGTTAGGAGCTCAAATTGTGTTATATTTATTCATGACCATCTGGCAGTTGAATGAGAGAGTAATATTGAAATGCACTGTGTACAGAACAGAAGTGAGTGCCACATTTCCTAAGTTCAGTGTTCCAGGTTTAATGCCAAACATGGCACAGCCTAAAAGGTTTAGATAGATGCAAAAAAAAAAAAAATCTTTTCAAAGTCTCAACAGGAACAAGAAGAGAATAACATTAATCCTGGCAGTAAGCTAACTGGACACTTAGAGAGTGTCATATTATGGTTTATTGTTGCCCTGTACCTATTTCCACAACCTCATTTTTCTGTTCCAGCTCTTTTACATTTGTCAAGGGAAAACCTGTCCTTCTTTCTTTTTCTTCCCTTCTATAGCTGCAGTATTTTTCTCCCTTGTTTTGAGCACTCCAAAACTAGAAAGTCATAATAGCTCCATAGAGCAGCCAGAAAAAGAGCTGTGTAATCTTCTTTGTGTCATTGTGAAACCTGCTTTAGGATGGGCTTGTGTGATCCATTAATGCAAGACTGAACTCTGAGAATAAGCAGCAGTGACCACTGTAAAATTTATGTTTTCCTAGTACAAGAACATGAGAATTGGAATCCCCCTTCTTTCATATTACCTTTGAGGGTGGGGTGGAATAGCTGTACTAGAATTTGATAACTGTTCTTTTAAACTACCTTTCTGTAGACAACTGTTACCTTTTAAATCAGTTTTGATCTATTAAATTATCAGATAATACTGTAACCTCCTCCTCTGTCAAAAGACAAATAACTGACAGTAATTTTTTCAACAGAAGATTCGAATAGTATCTGTGGAACATTGTGCTTGATGGTAGGCTTTGATATGTCAGATAGTAAAATGACAGGTTCAATGTACTTCCACAGAGGCACATCACAAAGAGACAATTGTACTACTACTTTTTCTTCAGCTCTCTATGGACTTGGGGCACAGCTTGAACTAGTTCTATTTGAGACATTTCTGGAGTGAACTTGCACTTGAGCTGGATAACATCTCTTCAGCTGGTGGCTCCTACAGCATTCAATCATTGATGTCATGCAGTAATGGAAAAAAACATCCCTCAAAATAGTTGAAAACACAACGAGTGCCCATCGTAGATGACACCATCAGCTCATCACTAAAATGTACCATTATGTTTTTGGTGAGAACATTCAGGAGTGCAGCTCTTAACATTTGTGGATATCCTTGGAAGAAAGGACATAAAGTCTAGTCCTCCAGACTTATCTTTTCAGATCTGTTTCTTGGGCAGCTCTGATATTAAGGTGTTTGACTTGGATCATGTACTGAGCCCAGTGTGCTCTGAGACACATTTGTCAGAGAAATATACTTGGATATCTTCTGTTTTCAGCAGCCACATCTCTGGCACCAGAGCTCTATTGTCCCAACAACCTGAGATTTTAAACGTGCTTATTAAGCTACTGAACTCAGGATGTTGTGAGAGGAAATCCAGAGTACCTTTGAAGAAAACGATATCTTGGCTATCCTTAATCTAACCACATGGTGTCTTGCTTCAATACTACTGGCCAAATTCTACTCAATGGATACAGCACATCTGCAGAAGAGATCCTGTAATCTTGTAGAATAGCACAGTAGTAGATGCAGAAACCTAATTGCTGCGACAACTGGTAGTCCATATAGAAAGCGTAAAACTCTGATTTGTAAGATAGTTTCTATACCTGATACTTCTCTAAAAACTTGCAGTGTTGTAGTACATCTGTAATTAGTAGACTGCTTGTTTCTGATGCATTTGTTTTGCATTTTGGTGGTGAGTTATTTTTGAGGCACTTCAGTTTTGTGACGTTAGTATTTAAATAACAAATTTTTCAATAGATTTTAGTGGCTACACTGATGTTTGTTCTCAAGATAATATATACATTAAATTAATTCAAAATGTTGAGAGATTCTCCATACAGATCTTTAACTAAAAGCATGAGAAAACATAGCAGTATATGCACAATATATGCAAAATATGAAAAAAGAATTATTTAAAATATTTCAGTCTTGAGCTCATGATACTCTTAAACTGATTTTCAGGGTCCACCCTGACAATTTCATAGGATAAACACAATTCTTTAGAGAAGAAAAAATTATATGTCACATTTATAAATACATAGAATTCCTATTTATAATAAAGAGTTCAGTATTTAAACCTCATTTGGAGCTGTATGAAATAGTAGTTGTAAACATATTATTCTAAAGGTAGATGATAAATTAAAAGTTTGCATCCTAATAGACTGTTACACCGATTTGAAACTATTACTGATATACTTGTTCTAATTGCGAGTGTGGGTTTTTAGTCATTTGTTTTCACTTCTGTAATGTCACTTTCACACAGCTACTGCTGTCACTAGCATTGCATATTTTGATCTAATTTTAAATGTATACCACTAGGTTTCCAAATTCAGAAATTATTTTAAATGTCAGTGTAATTTGAGAACGTTGTGCATGAGTAGATCGGGAAGTGCATGAGGATATAAAAATTCAGGATCTGTCATATCAGATGTAGATGTCTAGGAGATATTTGGCTAAACTAGTCACCCGAGGGTCTTCACTATCAAGGAAGGATAGCAACATTTTTTTTTTCTTCTGCAGTGAGTGAGATGAATTAGTCTCTCCAGGTGCCCCTCCATTTGTTTTAGAAGGATGTAAGTTGGTTATTCAAACTTGGACTACTCATTGTTTAAGGAGCTGCTTTATCTTCCCTCATTTCTTTCTACATTTCTGCCATTATGTCCTTGCTAAAGGTAAAAGTACTGAATTATGCTATTTAAACAAAGGTTTTCCTCACAATTTTACCACTTCTGAATACAGTTCAGTGGATTCACAGGTCCTAGGAGAGAGTAAGTAGAATTTTGTCTGTAGTATGATTATTTCATATACAGTTTTGGCAGATCTTAAAAACATTAAAGCATCCAGAGATCTTATTTATTTATTTAGCACTTCCTTTTTCTGTTTTACTTATTTTGTTTCACAATTCAGGGAATGTAAAATTGAAAGATGAATCAGAAGAAGACTATTTTGCATTTGAAATGCATCAGTCTGAGTGAATTTTGTTAAATATGGAATAGTAATCAAATAACGTACATGACTTGAAATATGCAGTTTTCTGCATATTAAAAGAATGCCTTGCAGTAAATTTACTGAAAAGCAGATTTTGTGAAATGTTGTGGGAACATTAACATTTTCATGTCAACAAAAACATATTCTACTAGCATTATGCTAGTCATTAAGGATTTTTCAGTTAAAATAACAGCAATAACTATTAAATAGGTTTAAATCTTTTTCTTCCCAAGAACATAAAGAAAATCTAATCAATCATTTTTTCTTTTTTTCTCCTGTCAGACGATGAATCAGTATTTATTGCAATTCTTTTTCATTTAGGCCTTAGAATGCTGGTTTTATTTAATAAAATAATGTTTGACAGTGGATTAGGTAAGGTTAAGAAATAGCACAACCTGTAACGTATAATTGGGAAAGACTTGTATAGGAAGGATATTTTGGATGTTAATGAAGTAATGCACCTTTGAATCTGTAGTTGTAACTATATTATTTAACTGCCAAAAAACCCTCAAACCTAAGACTGAGGACAAGAGGAAATATTGGTATATAAAAGGCAGTTTAAAAAATAACACTTCTCTAAATGATCTTATTCTATATTCTTTCAGGTGCGTCCTTCTGAGGCTCTAACTAGTCACCATTATCCCTGTACCTGTATTAAAGAACTATGGGTTCTCCTTATTCAGTTGCTGGAGCACAGAAAAAAAGGATCTCATGCAGAGGTAATGGAGGAACATGCTTGAATGTTATATATGCTTGCATGTTGCATCTGCAATACAGTCACCAAATTTTCCATATTGCCATGAATGCACTAGTTCACAGATCTGATGGCAGAACTGAACTTCATGTTTGTTTTAGGAGGACTGTGTGCTAACTGTGATGTTTCTGGGCACTGTCTTTGAGTATGTGTGAAGTCCTGGGTCCAGGTTTACAGTATACTCTTTGGTTATGAGTTTGGCCACTGGTAAGAAGTGCTCCTTGTGCTGAAGAAAGCAAAGCAAAAGAACAGACTATGAAAGTCACCTGTAAGAACAAAACAAAAAAAGCTATCTTTACTCATCTTCTAAAAAAATTATTTGAAACTTATGTGATATGTCATGGAGTGATTCATCTCCAGGCATTAGAAATGTAGGTGTAGTCAGATCACTGATCCATCAATGATCCATCCGTCACTGTGTTTCTGTCTTTGATACCCCTCTATACAAGAACAACCTGGGTTTTGTTTTTGAATCTTGTAATTGCTGCCTTCTTTAGATGTCTTCTTAGAGTTCTATTGGAAGATCAAATAATCAAATCACTACCTGTTCTTCTTTATACTGACACTACTTCATATGCCTTTTGAGTTTCCTTTTTTTCTTCTTTCTACCTTCTAGACTGAAGAGTTCTGCTGTATTCAGTAATTCTTTTTTCAGGTGCCATTCTTTGCCTGTGGTCGTCTTTGCCACCCTTTTCTGAACCTTCTTCCACACCACATCCTATTTTTATTGACAAAGTGTCAGGATTGTGTGCAGTATTCAAAGTATGAGTTAGGAGATCACATGATTTTTATATATTGCATAATGGTGTTTTCTGGTTCTTTTCCTTTGCTCGTATTTGCTAGGGTTTTGATTTTTCTTTCTTGACTGCTGGTTAGAATTAAGCTGAAGTTTCTATGAATAAACAATAAAGTGTCAAAATCCTTTGAAAGTTTTCTGAAATAATCTTTATAAGAACCAAAGTGGCCATCTGTGCAATGAGTACTGTTGACTTAGTATAGAATGAAGTACTTCACTGTAGAGTGTTTGTACCAATATCTGTTTACTTGTTAATGGCAACTGAGGTTGACAGCACAGGTGAAAACTCTCTTGCTATTAAGCATTTGCACTAGCAAGCTGTAGTGTGAGTACCCTGGCTGGACACCAGGTACCCACTAAAGCCTCTCTTTCTCTCCACTCTGCAACTGGACAGAGGAGAGAAGAAAACCAACAAAGGATTCATGAGTTAAAAGCTGGGAGAGGTCACTAACTGATCACCATCATGGATAAAACAGTCTCAAAGAGGGGATATTGATTAAATTTATTATTAACAGGATCTGAGCAGAAGAATGAGAAGTAAAATAATCTTAACACCTTCCCCCCACCCCTCCTTCCTTCCGAGTTCTACCTCCTCCTTCCTAACAGTCCAGGACATGTGTTACAGTCATCTGTTGTTTCTGCTGCTGCTCAGGAGGGGGAGTCCTTCCCCTGCTTCCCATGGAGTCCCTCCCACAGGAGGCAGTTCTTCATGAACCTCTCCACTGTGAGTTCATCCCATGGGCAACAGTTCTTCAGAAAACTGCTGCCACATGGGTCACTTCTCCATGGGGTGCAGACCTTCACAAATGAGCTGCTCCAGTGTGGGCTACTCTCTCCACAGGTCAGCAGGTCCCTGCCAGGATCCTGCTCCATCCTGGGCCTCCCGCAGGATCACATCCTCCTTTGTGCATCCACCCACTCCAGTGTGGGATCCACCACTGGCTGCAGGTGGATCTGTGCACCCTGATAGTCCACCATGGACTATGGGGAGACAGCTTCTCCACCATGGTCTGCAGGGTCCTCAGTTCCAGCACCAGGAGTACCTCCTCCCTCTCCTTCTCCACTGAGTGTAGACCTGGTGTCTACATTGTTGTATACACGTTGTCACTACACTCTCCGCTTGTTGCAATTTTCAACTGCACAGTAACTTTCTTTCTTTTCTTAAATATGTTATCATGGAGGCATTACTGTCATTGCTAATTGACTCAGCCTTGGCCAGCAGCAGGAAGCTTGTCCTGGAGCCGGCTGTCATTGGCTCCACCAGACATAGGAGAAGCTTCTTGTAGCTTCTAACAGAAGCCACCCCTGTAGCCCTCCCTGACTTCTAGAAACCTGGCCACACAAACCCAATACACAAGCATGAGTTAGGATCAGGATCCAGCTAAAGTGGGTGAAATACATGTGCAAAGAAGTCCCATGAAGCTTCTATAAAACTACGGAAGATAGACACAGGCTTTGTGATATAGACAGGTGTCTGAGCCAAAGAGAATTAGTTTGTCAGTACTGCAACAGACTGAGACAAAAGAGGGAATTGGAACTTCCGTTTGCTGACTTTCAGGCTGGTTCTCTACTGTCTAATATATTCGTCTTGCTTTTGTTAGTCTGGCACTAGAAGGTTTTCAAAAATGTTATAAAAAGTCTTTACTAAAGAAATCTAATCTCTATTGTGAGCATTGTGCACTATCCTGTCTGCACATTATCAATCTGTTGACTTGTAATTTGCTGTGAAGGATTGCACTGCATTCTTCCTTATGACCCAAACTTGTCCTTTCATATTGCTCTCTACTGACATTTGCAAGAGGACTTTCTGAAGTACCTCTGCGTTTTCTGTGGTAATACTGACTGCTGCTTTTTGTTATTTTCTTTAAATTACTTGTTCTTTGTAAAAGCAAATTAATCAATAGGAATGTATTTTAAAGAAAATTGTTAACATAGGTTTTTACAGAACAGAGTTCAAATTAACTTTTCCGTTTTCTACAGTGTTTCTGGAACTTGGTGAATGAAACTCTAAAGAATATCTTTGAAAGGCCAAGTAGTTCTGAAAGCATGTCTGGTTTTGATGCAGTTCAATGCAAAGACCCATTGAGTTTTAACTGGTGGATTATTAGTCATCTGGCATCACTCTACCAGTTTGACCGTAATGGAAATCTAGATAAAAAGGTGGGTATGTTTTTTTTTTTACATGCCAAAAAGTTATATAATTTGTTTTGGTCTCTTTAATTATTTTTGTTGATAGAAAACTTTTTATGTTGTAATACAAGTATATTCATACTCCTTAAAAGAAATCCTTTATGGCTGGTGCTGTTAAGATATGCTTTTTACAAGTCAGTAAACATTCTAGGAGCCTCTGACATACTCACATTATATACTAGATATTTAGATTAGTGTATTAAGGAAACTTGAAATACCCCAGCTACTTAGTAGCACATATACTTAATGAGGTAGCATATGTTTTAAGACTGTCTGCCTGCAGCCTAAATGGTTGACTGGGTTTGTTGTTTTAGGACTTGAACACATTATTTTGTACTGTATGAAGTATAAACCTGAAACACTGATGGTGTAATTATTAATGCCACTTATTTTCTTTAAAGTGGTAGCCCTTCTCTGGATGAATTTCAATCTAATTGCCAGTTTTTCTTAATTGACTAGAGAGGAAGCTTATCAGAAGGCAGGTAGCGGAAGACTCAGGGGTTTGGGTTGTTTTTGGTGTGGTGTTTTTTTGTTGTTTCTTTTTTTTTTGGTTGGGTGTTTTTTGGTTTGGTTGGTTGTTTTGTTTGGGTTTTTTCTCCCTGATAGTGTATTTTGCATAGGGAGAATACAGTCATGCCATCTTCTGTTATCTGTCCTCCTTGTGTTATCTTCTGCCTTATTGTAGTTACGCTTGTTTCCGTTGTTTAATTGGGGGAGGGGGGTGCTGTTTGTTTGGGTTTTTTTGGTGTTTGTGTGGGTTTTTTTGTTTGTTTTGTTTTTTTGTTTTGTTTTGGGGTTTTTTTGTGTGCGTAGTGGGTTTTTTTAAACATTTAAGCTACATTGCTTGCATATATTTCCTCATTTGCCAAGCATAAGCTCTGTATGGCTTCTTTGATAAACTGGGCTTAATTGCCCTTTCTTGTGAATTGTCTTTTATTATTCATTATTAAAACAGGAAAGGTCATACCCTCTTTTTGTTAAAATCTGTACCATGATTTCCATTCCTGACTTAGGATGAAAGGTTAGAACCTTTAAAAGTATTTTTGAACAGCAGATCTGCAAAAAGGGAAGAGTAATCACATCAGCTGAGCAATTTGTTTTGGTAACTAAAAATTCCCCCTTTGTCTCTAGATCATCAAAAACATTAGTATATATATAGGTAAGGAAAGAAAAATGTTGAACTGTGAATGCTTGCACTCCTGAGTAAAATTAGACTTTCTATCAAAAGTCAGGGTTACTTGTTACTTTTAATCTGCAAATTTGTAAAAACAATTTAAAAATAGGGAAGATGTGGTATTCAGTGCTTGAATACTAAGTTGAAAAACTCATTACCATTTTTGGTCACTAGAGGACTTGACATGTATGGGATGCTTCTGCTGCTTCCCAGTTGACAGACACTAGGATCCTGTGGCAAGCTGCTCATTATCATGTGGCAAAATGTGGCAACTGCTTATACATTCATACAGTGGAAAGTTGCAGACCACATCTGATTCTTACACTGAAGGTCATCTCAAGCTTCCCTTGCTTTTGTCCTGCTGCTGTGTGGGTGGGAGAGGACCACCATCCATTGTGTATTTCAGAGGGACATTGGGAGATAGCATTATTGCACTCCCTGCTCATTAAGGAACTTAGATGGAGAGAAAAGGGTATTCCCAGGGTGAATACAGAAATCAGCGTGAAGGAGACATTCATACTGGATATTTTATATTTCATGCCCTAATCCAAATGCAGTGATACTGTTTACTTTGATCATTGGAATTTTTTTTCCCTGTATCTCATAATGATAGATACTATGTTTTTAGCCTCATGAGAGACTATTTCTTTTTGCTCCAGGCACTGTAGTACTTACATAAACCAAAAAAAGACGTTGAATGGAAAAAAGATTCTTGTTGTTCTTATTTTAAAGTAGGAGTCTGAGATACAGTGTCAGGAAGTGACTTGCCCAAGATTAAATGTTTTTCCTTACAGCCCACCTTAGAGAAGAGAATTTCCAAGTCTTGATTTGTAAATCACGAGACCATCCTGTGCATGCTCCTCTTGATGTTTCGACTGGTCTTTATGTTAAAACTGTTAGCTGTGCTTGGCATTTGTGGTGTGACTGTGAGTCTTGCAAGTGATCCCTGTTCTTACACAAAAAAAATCTTTCAGTAACATCAGGACATTTTCACCCACCGCAGTAACGTAATCTATCATAGATAGTTGATGGTAACCATTTGTTTAGGTCCTGTCCCCCTCCCCGAATTGCAGCCTCAACTGTCCTTTGAACATTATAAGGTAAGATAGTGACATAAATTTGTGAAGTCAGTGGAATGACATCAGGGCTGAATGTAGTCCTGTTTTGTTGGTTAAACATCTGATGTGATAGCTTCATGGCACATGCTTTCTTTTAATTAACTGTGATCAGAGGTAGGAGGGAGATGTGTCATAACAATGGTTATTCATGTGCTCTGTAGTAAAAATTGCCTCTAAGCCTACGTCATCTGTGGAAGATTTTCAATTTTTTAATGTGGTCTGCCTGGCCTTGAGGTTGTTGTGAAAGCTTTTAAAATTCTAAATAGGTTTCAGACTTGCTTCTTTTTATTTTTCCCCTTTAGCTCATATAGTGCAATTTCAAATATGGAATGATTCATATACATTGAATGTATATTTCACACATATGAAACCACTTTTTTAAACTAGAAAATTTTGGTCAGGTTTCTTAGAGACTCAGTTCTGAGGGATATATAGTATGTGTCTCTTTCCATATCCTCCTTTCAGGTTCCACCTCACTCTTCTGAAAAGCAGGATTTGTATGTTTAAAACTCAAATGGGACCTGATGAGAAAAATTGCTACTTCTGAACATTGCAGGGGTCAATTTCAATATCCTGTGGGCTAGGGTAATATAGGCAGAGTTACTTGGGGCTAAGAATTCTTGCCTTTGAATAGAATCATCTGAAATACCTAAGTGGCAAGATATGCAAACGTGAACTTCCAGCTGAGAAGCTTAATATGACTTTTCCAGGTAGTCAGTAGTTTGTTAGTCCTTTCAAAAGTTTCTTCCTGCATACCCCGGGGGTCTTGGCTCAAGTTTTAGCAGCACTTTTATGCACCCTAAGGTCTCCAGGTTCTGTTGACTTGAAGGATTCTGGGGGTGAAGGGAGAATGTTTTAAGCCACCAGGGTTGGAGTAGGACATATAGGTTCTACCTATTCTTTGACAAGGATGGATTTTAAACAGTTGTTGTGCCATATTGCCAGTGCAGTAAGGAATAGTGTTAGCATGTAAATCTTTTGGGATTTGAATGAAACAAGTCTGTTAAAATATAAGGACAATTGTGGCTAAAAAAGATTACAGCAGGTCGTTGGTGTCATTCTTTTCTGAATTTGGGCTGAACCTGAATGCACTCCTGTAATCAATTCCATTGGGTGTCAGATTTGCCCTAGATTACTCCAGAATCTTGTAAAGTGATCTGCATACTGTAGGTGAGCTGATACTTTGTCAATAAACACTTGTTGTATAAATCATGTGTCCTTGGACTATTATAATACTAAAAACATGTTCTGATTAGGCTCATCCCGACATTTGTTGGTCTCATAGACATTTAGCATAACTCTTAATAGCTACTCATCACTGATAAATCTGGCCTTTTAGCAGTTGATTCGCTTTACTTGGTCTGCAGTAGGACCATGCCAGTGGGTACGTAGGCACCAAACTAAAGTGCTCTAAAATGCAACAGTCAAAAATCTGAGGTAAATACCAGACAGAATTGTCTGGGAGTGCCAGTTGTGCACTTCCTGGGTTATATTCATTATTGAAGTGCTGCCTTTACTTCTTGGCTATTTTGTTGATGTAATGGCCTCTCCTGACAGGATGCTAGCTCTGGTTCCATGGTTGGTGCAAAGCCTTTGGCATCAGTAACAGCTTAAACCCTGCTCACCACTCTAGGCATGATGTGCCCTCTGCTGTTCTGGCACAATTACTTCTGTCCCTATTCTATGACCTACGTCAGACACTCCTCCTTTTTTCATCCTTTCTCTCCTAAAGCTCTAGGTTGGTTCACTGGTCTGGCTCAGACTGTATCCCACAAAGAGAAGTACCAGAACAACTGAGCAGTGGCAGCATACAGCTGTGAGGGCAGAAAGAGTCGAAGGCAGTATGACGAAGAAGTAGTGGGAACTTCTTAATAGATATGGTTCAAGTTCTTAAATCATGAAATCACAACTTTACTGTACCTTTCTGTAAATCTGTCCTTTTGACTTTGTTCCATGAAGAGTATACAGACTCTTTCTACCATTGGTTATCTCTCAGAATATTCTTTTTGTGCAAAAATGTAGAGCCACCAAGTAGTCAAAATGTGTTATGGAAGTATTAATGCATCTTTTTGAAGAGTTCATCTTTAAAATTTTCTTGGTACTCTCTGGAGTTCTCTGCAGAACTGTCACCAAGTCACAGCATTAAGTGGTATAATCAGAGGAGGATCGAGCACTATGGTGTTGCTGGAAAGTTATATTTCAACTACCAAAGCATAAAATGGTCTTCATTTTAAGTTCTATACTGACATTTAAAGGACAACTAGCTAACTACGAGGCTTAACAGTTGTGATAATGAAGGGAAAAAGTAAGGCAGGACAATGATGAAAGTATTATGTTTACACATCTGCTTATCTACGCAAGCTATATACATAGCTGAATGTAAGAGATGATTGTTGGACCTCCTAGAATAATAACTGTGTTGGTCTGGTTGCTTTTCTTTTTTTTCTTTCCCCTCCACACTTCCCTGTCCCCAAACCTGAAAAATTACCTTAGTTGCAAACCCTTCTACCCTTCTCTTTCCCACTTTACGTAAATAGATGTGGGGAGATTTCTTCTCTTTTTAATATACTTTCCCATGTAAATCTGTTTTACTTCACTAGAAAGGTCTGGTTGATCCAAATGGATAGCCATCTGTCCTCACAAGCTGGAGAGTATGAATTATGGACCATATTTAAACTACCCTGCCCAACTCTGTACCAAATTGGCCAAATCAATCATTAATGTTTGTCCTGGAAAAAAATCAGTTAGAAGTGGTTTTTACAGTGGGGAGAGTGGGGGGGAGAAACCAAAAAAAAAAAAAAAAAAAAAAACCCAAGAAAATGTGAGATTGTACCTTTTCTTCCTTCTTATCCCTTATGTCTTAATTTTTACAGAATATTAACGAAAGAAATTTTAAGACCTACTGCTTGGACTAATAAAAAAATGCTTGGATGTTTTGCTTCTCTATTAAAAGTGAAGGTTGACATTGCAGATGGGTCACTTAAAGTGGTTCAAGTCACATACTCTTTTATTTTTGGCTCGTTATTTGTTTTTTGAGGGCTAATTTTTAGGACAGATATCGATTACATTTATATAACAAAAAAGCTGTTTTCAGTGATGACTACACTATGTTGTCATGCAATTAAATATTTCTCGAAATATTTTGCGTACTTAATGTCACATTATTACATAATGCTTCCTCTAAGGGATACAAATGCTATTTCATGTTTATGATAATTATTTTTCAGACACAGAAGGAATCCAATTGGAAATTTGTAGAAGAACTCCTTAAAAAATCTACTGATGCTCAAGTAAGTGTGTAAAAAAGGAATAATGAGCAAGGAAAGTGTCAGGGATGGTTTCAGGAAAAGACAGTGCATGAAACAAAGTCCAAGTAACAAGTGTATTTTTGAAATTTTAGTGTTTTTATCACTAGTAAATGAACATCCTTAATGTAGCTGAATTATTACAGTATACAGTTCCCTCCTTGTTAGCAGTTACACTTGCTTTAAAGTTGTTGTGTTTAATGCTAAATTGTCAGATAAACTAAAAAGATAATTATCCTGGAAGGGTAGGTATATGGCTACTTAGACAAGATGTATTCAGAATAAGAACTGAACACTTAGAAAATGTAAACCTGATACTGAATGTAAGGATATCAAGTTGAGGAGACATGATGAAGGAGATAGTCAGTTGCATTGAAAATTCAGCTATATCCTCATCACAGCAGGAAGGTGACTTGCCTTGCTGAGCAATTTGTCTTACAGGCCTGAATCAAACTCTTACTGATAAGGTTCTAGTTTCTGAGCACTCATTTCATACCTTATCATTTTTCTTTCTGCAGAACTGTTAATGCAATGCTTCATGGCCCAGAGGTCAGAATTGACCTCCTTTTAAAATGCTTTTAAATATTCTGTTCATCATGTTTTTAAATATGTTGTATTGTAGTTCTGTAAATTTGTTCTGAAGTTGCATGGTACAAATTGCAAATGTTGTATCAGTAACGCCTGTAAAAATAATGTCTTTATTTGTGTATGTTTAAGACAAGAATAAACATGTTTGTTTTTTTATTTGATTTCATATGAAATTAAGACATATTTTGTAAAGTTCAGTTGTTGAAAGCTAAAGAGGAATGCGCTCTTTTGGTTTTTTAATGATTATTACTGCCTTGCTCATGCAGTAGCAACAACTGTAGTTGAAGCTGGAATATGGAATAATACTTGTTACAACTACAGTTTTTACAAGAAAATATTTGTGGTTTTTAGGATAGTTGAAATGAGAGTGCAATTTTTCAGCTTTTTAATACTCTATGCATAAACTAACACTTGGTTATGTATTCTTTCAGCTTAAAAGATTAACTCTTTTTGAATGATCTTATAGTACATAACTGAAAATACCAACTGTGCATATACATTAAAACCATAGTGATGACATTACTGGTTGGATGTGAGAGAAATTGGAGAGATTAGAATGAGATAGGATTCATAAAAACTGAGTAGCTTATTAGCCACTTCCTGTGCTACATCTTCTCCACGTTAGCGACCTGAGAAACAGTAAGAGAACGTTTGTTGTTAATGTTTTTTTCTTCAAAATACTCCTTTTCTTGTGAATGTTTATTATTTTAAATAAAAATCACTTTGAAGTTGAATATACATAGAATACACAGTTTTTGATGCTTCTGTTAAATAAGTATTGAACTGTAGACAGTTTAGAAAGGTACCTAGGTGACCAAGTTCAGAAGACTTGAATATTGAGTCAGTAATGACACAGTAATGTTGATTTCCAAAGGCAACCACTATTGGAATTAAAAGAAACCCTAATTTACCAAGGATATGTTTGTAACTATTACTAGCCTTCGAAGGAGCCATTAGTTTATTTAATTGTTTATTTGTTCATTATTTTTTTCTCCCATTATGGAGTTTGATGCCTGTGGGAAGTGCTCCTTGGGGAACATTAGTTCCTATTTGCGCATGCACAAGTGAATGTAGTACTTTATTAAAAAATGCATCCTGCTCCCTATCCTTGCACAGCAGTCTTCTTGGCAGCATCTAGGAAGGAAAGTTTCTTATATCGGTATACATGTCCTTTTCCTCTGTTGATCTGACAGCTTCAAGTGGCCAGTCCTACCTTTTATCTTAACCTTTTGCATCTCTTGAGTATTTTTGAGTCCAGAAAACGTAGGGATGAGAAGCACAATTAGATATCAAGAAGTCAATAATGAAATGGATTCCAGAGAAGCAGGTGAAAGCAAAAGTGAGAATAGTGCTCTTTGAATGAAGAGCAGAACAGAATTGATGACACTGCCCATTACACTTGGCTTGAGTTTGTTACTAATCCTCTCTGAGCCATGCTTTTAAACAATATCTGTTATCTATACTACAGATGCACAACAATAGCTGTGCAAAATAAATTAGAAGAAATAATAGTGCTGAATCACTTGTTTGCTAGAGAAGACAGGAAGTGATGTTTAGAAGCATCATTTTTAGGCACACAGGAGCTTAAAAATTAATCATGTCTAGTAGTATGTCCATCAACCTCATAATCCAATTGTGTTTTTTGCTTCCTAACTTAAAAAACTTGTAGACTATACACATTCAGACGGAGAATGGTGATTTACAAAGAACGGAGAGGGTAAAAAATCAAGATGAAATCAAGTATGCATAGTTTTGTGTGTTCAAAAACATTTGAAAAGGGTGCAGAAAATACATTTGTAATGTAAATTGTTAATCTCCTACCAGTAACTGTAAAGTTCTCTTTGTGTAAGCTTCAAATTCTATGTTAGGAAAATATTTAATAGGCACTGTTGCAGCCATTGAGGGTAAGGGAGCATCATGAAAGTAGAGGAAAGAATGGTCACATTTGATAAATCAGCAGAAGCTGGAATTAGCTTTAACATGCTTAGGACAGCTAAGTATTGGGATACAAAAATTACTAACCAGCGTTAAACCTGCAGGGTTTTGGTAGTTTCAGTAGTACTGTTTAGTGGTCACATGCAGACAGCAGAGAGTCTAAGCCACATTCATCCAGGATATGCTATATTTTGGGAATGATAGAGACCTCCCAAAGGAGTTGTGCATGTACAAGTGAAGGTGGTAGAGGGGTGCTGCATTGTCCCGTTGCCAGATGGGAACTCATTTATAAGGTTACAGTCAACCTGCTGCTGAGCAAGGCAAATATGTGGAGATGCTGTTTAGGTGAGAGGATCCGTAGGGATGGGAAATAAAAAGACTCTATTTGTGAGAAGATACGAGGAATCACGGATATATGGGCAAGTGTAGTGTGCTGCTTCCTGATCCTTTCATCTTCAGATGGTTGACAAACAGGTGAGTTCTTCAGGCAGAAATTGCTATATTTTTAAAGTCTTGATGGATAACAGTTGAAACAATTACTCATGTGAAAAATCTCCCATCTGTAACACAAAGCATGGGCATTTTGGGGGAAACTAGTTACAGGAAGTGTTTCCTACTTCTGTTGTAATTTGGAATTCTCTTAATGGGCTAGTGAAAATAGTAAAGCTGGTTTACAATTTTATTTGTACTACAAAATGAAAACTATTGTAATAGGAATATTACTGTAGCTGTATTTGTCTACAAGGCAACATCAAACTGACTAAATTTATGGATTGTCAGTATAAAATACATTTGTGTTTATGAAGCTTTATGGTGAGAATCAAAAGCTTTTTAGTGCTTAAGCACTAATAGCAGTCTCTTACTGGCCTTTGCATTTTAGCAAATAAGTGCTTCATGTTACTTCATTTCTGCCTCAGTTTTGTTACAGCTCCACTGTATTTTTTGTTTAATTCTACTTAAAAAAGGATAGAGAAGTATTTGTTGGATTTTTAGAAAAGCAATTTTGTTACCACAGTAGGAGGTCATAAGAGGAAAATGTTGTGTTTAGATAGTACTATCAAAATGATAGTATCTGGTGTACCTCCCTTCTGCAGTAAATTAAAAGCCAACTACCTCAAGAGTTCTGATAGTATTTCCAGCAGTGCAGGGAGACCATTTTAAGCAAAAGAGCAGTGAGAGAATCCATTAATCACAGGGATATTTGAAGTCTGAAGAACTTTTTCATATTAAATTTGAAATAAAGCCTCCAGTACTATCTTGGTTATAGAAACTGTTCTAAAACTATTGTTGGATAGATAAATAATGGTTTAAATTGAACCTGCTCACTATGCAATGTATATAGTTAAATTTAACTGAAGCAGTCATTGATTGTTGTATTAGATCCTAAATATAATCCTAGATGCAAAATACAGCTTTTAGACTAAGCATTTCCTTTTGTAGGGTGAGCGTTTTGGTGTTACGGGTTTTTTTACATCTTTTGTAAGTGGGTAGATCCCTCTAGAGAAATAGGTGTGCTCAGCTGGAGTGTTTTGCTTTACATTTAGACTCCTGCTTTTATCCATTAAAAAATAGTAGGTGTTGTATCCCTTATTTTTGGTTCAAGATTTTAATTTTTTGGGAAGTCTACTGATTTAATAGTTATATATGAAAAAATACTTGAGTATCACCTTTTTATTTACATTTTTATTGCATTTGAACTATTATTATGTACATTTTTAATGAGTCTCTACTGGAGAGTTACTTTATATTTCAGTGGGTTTTGTATGCCATACATGTCTTGAATATATAATTTTCTAAGACAACTCAGAATGCCTTTTCAATTTTAAAGTTGTTTTAGAAATGTGCCACTTTAGAAGCCATATGCCCTACATTAATTCTTCATGAGAAGAGAATGCAGACATGGTTAGAAGTTATTAGAGATGATTGTATAATTGTTTGTGATGTTTTGATAAACTGTAGCAAATTAACTTTTTCACATGAACGTATAGTAGCCAGGTAGAGATAAGTTAGTGATTGAGACTCCTGTGTGGCATTGAAAAGCAGCTCTAAGACACAGGAAGCCATAAGTAGTATTGAGAGTAACAGCAAAAGTCAGAGGATGGTTTGGTTTGGAAGGGATATTAAATATCATCTAGTTCCAGCCCAACTGTCATGGGTAGAGACACCTTTTGTTAGACCAGGTTGCTCAAAGCTCCATCCAACCTGCCTTGAACACTTCCACAGATAGGGCATCTGCAACTTTTCTGGGCAGCCTGTTTCACTGTCTCGCCACCCTCATAGTAAGGAATTTTTTCCTAATATCTAATCCTACCCTATCCTCTTGCAGTTTAAAGCTATTTCCCCTTGTCTTATCACTTTATAAAAAGTCCTGCTCTTCTGCTAACAGGTACTTATTGAAAGACTTTCCCAAACAGCAACAAAAATAACCAAGTAGCCTTCTAAAAAAAATCAAACAAAAAAACCCCCAACCAAGCTCAATACAACCTAATGTTATCTTTTTCCATCACCTGGCATTAGTGAATTTTTTTAAGCATTTTCTGAGCTGGGTGAACTTGGGACATAATTTGGGACCTAGCACTGTAACTGGAATTGAAAGAGATAACTACCCAATATTTATCTGAGGCACAGTTTTCTTTATTCCCCTTCCTGGGGCTATGATTCTGAGTAACAAAATTAATCCTGTATCTTTTCTTCTATTTCTTACCCCTTTTATTTACCTTATTTTATGCTGCTATAAATTCCAGACCTCTATAGTATTTAGACGTATTTGAAAGCTAGAAATATGTCAGTTTTTCTTGTGAAAGAACAAGTTGCTACTATCCCAGAGATGTGTTAGATTTTTACAAATATGCCTACTCATATGACTATACAGAAGCTGTCCATTAAACCACTTTTGTAGTCAGTGAAGACAATAAAGCCCCTTACATGACTTATCATTCTAAAGTAGATTTTTAAAATTAAACACATGATTTCAGATGGAGTATGAAGCTCCTAATATCCTACCTCTGATGCAAGTATAGTTTTGTTGTTGTCAAAAGCTGGCTGAGAATTCCCCTCTCAATATCCCACAATTACAAGCTGAACGTTTCACTGTGTTCAATTGTTTGGCACTTCCTATTTTCTTTCCTATAGACCTTCTTCCTTTTGAGTGCAAAATTTGCAACCGATGACTACAAAACAAATGTGGTGTGGGAAGTCTTTTGTACGTTTTTTGCGCCTCGCCCCCCTCCCCCCCCACCTCCTCCCAGAGGAGGAGACTTACTTGCCCTTGACTTAGAGTTGTCTGTGGTGTTTACAATATAGCCATGTTGAGAAGGAACATGATTCAGAAACAAAAGGTCTCTCCTCCTTTCAAATATTATAAAGAGAAACATGAGTTCTCAGGTGGTTGCACCCTCCCTCTGTATTGGTGGTGAATGAGCTTTCCTTAGGACAGATGTGACAGAGGGGCTTAAGTGTTCAGCTGGCTTATGCATTCAGTATGCCTGGTGCCCCATTTACTGTTTTCTAAGGTTCTGTACCATGCAGTCATGTTCAACTTAGGTTCAGAGTGTTGAACTGGCTGTTGCCCTAACGTGTCTACAGCTCTGTGGAGGCTTGGTGAAAAGAAGGCTCAGGGGAGACCCTGTTACTCTGTACAACTACCTGAAAGGAGGTTGGAGTGAGGTGGAGGTTAGCATCTTCTCCCAGGCAACTAGTGACAGGACAAGAGGACATAGTCTTAAGCTGCACTGGTGGAGGTTCATGCTGGACATCAGAAGGAATTTCTTCGTGGAAGGGGTTGTTAAACATTGGAATGGACCGCCCAGGGAAGTGGTGGAGTCACCATCCCTGGAGATATTCAAGAAAGAGCTGGATGTGGCAGTTAGTGCTGTGGTTTAGTTGACATGGTGGGGATCAGTCAAAGGTTGGTTTTAATGATCTGAGAGATCTTTTTTAACCTAAATGATTCTGTGATGCACTGTTATATTGGTTGGATTGCAGGATGTCAGCTTTTCTAGTTTGTTGCTTGTATTAGCAAATGCATTTACTCAATAGTACATAATTAAAACCAATTTTTGTATTAAGAAAGTACTTTGATTAGTCTGGTAGTATTGGGTTTATGTGTAGATAAGGTTATGCTCCTCTCCGACAATTAAGTTCTTACTTCCTTTTCAAGACTGGTGTGTTAGAAGAACACTTACGAATGCATCTTCAGTGCTGTTTGACTTTGTGTAGTTTCTGGGACTTGAACCTATCTATTGTCACCATACTCTGGGATTATTACAGCAAGAATCTGGTAAGTAGGTTAATATATAAAAATACAGAGTTGCATGTGGATAGTCCTTGAATTTTACTAATTAATTCTGATTTTCCTGTAGCCAAGCTTGATTGCTACACTTGTCTAAAGCTACCTAGTCAATGGCAATATCCATGAATTTGCTATTTATTTAATCAAATTATGTTTTGGTCCGTTACATTATGTGACAATAGAATGAGTTATATTTTAACTCTTACCTTTCATCAGGACTATGATTTTAAAATCAGGTAAAAATACTTTGCACGTATTTACAGTAAATTTTTATTTTTTAGTCGTGGTAGAAACATATCCTTTTGTGTGAAGAATTACATCTTATTGCATTTGAAATATTAGCATTTACTGTTATTTATAATATTTTCTGTTTTCATTTATTCTTTTAGAACAGTTCCTTTACTGTTCCTTGGCTTGGTCTGAAGGATCTGGCAAATGTTAGTAAGACTTCTTTGTCAATGCTTGAGTTGGTGAAACGTTGCTGCTGTGAGCAGCAGATCCCTTCTCTGTACAAGTCCAGCAATAGTTACTTCATTTTCCTCAGCATTTTGGCACAGATGATGAAAAAAGAAAGCAGTGGTGTGCATCCATGGAAACAAATTAAAGGACGGTATGGCCACTATTTAGTTTGTGTCATGTTGCAAGAGGTGTACTGAGTCAGTGACCCTTCCAGCCACATACACGGGAGAGGATACTGTTCTCATGAGAAAGTAAAGGGGATGAGGGATCCAGGGTGATTCATAATTCAAAGAAAGCAGTTGTTCCCTGAAGTTTCTCTTGCCAGCTGAGGCTGAAACACAGTCCAAGAATCACCTTGGCATCCATTGCCTGTGATGATTTACTTCATCCTGCTGGCCAGAAATTTGGTACACTGGCAACCTATTCAGTGATACAACCGAGTTGCCAGACAGGTAATGTAATTAAAGCACAGAAAGAGCATTTGAGCTCCATATAAGTCATGTGTTGTCCAAGAACATGCAGGCTGACACTTGCATGTTTCATTTATATTTAGTTTCTTCTTATTGATGTCCAAAATTTCTCACAATATTTTTTCTGAGGGTTTGAATATTTTACTTAATTTTGAAACATGCTAATGAAGTACAGTCAGTCATGATACAAAAAAAAAAGTTATATATGTTCTAAATCAAACGCTTGATGTTTTAAATGCTTACTGAATCCAAGAGACATTATAGTAATGAGATTGTACTAATTCTTACAAGTGCTCTTTAAATTTTTTTTTTCATTACATATAGAAGACTTGGATTTACTTTTGGTTCATGGTTTTGATTTTTAAAACTATCTTAAGTATTAATAAAATTAATGAAAATTTTCTTCAGTATTTTTTTTAATCTTCATGTATGCAAGTAATAAATATATTGAAAACTGGCATTGTGTATGCACACCTTTCCAAGTTCTGAGATGTGTTTCTTCCAAGAAAGAATTGTTGTCTTGGCTATCAGAAAGCAAAAGCATACCTGCAAAAAAAGTAGTGTCTATGTACACTTCACAAGTTGTTATAGTCAGTAAAGTCTGGGTTTTAAAATGACTACAACTACGTAGAAACAAGTATGTTGTTGAGTTTAGCATCAGTGTCTTGCTTTGTTTTGTAATTTTAATTAGCCTCCTCTATTCTTACTGAAACCAAATTATACTTACATTTTTGTGCTGTTATAGCTTGTTGCTTTCCCTAATTTAAGAGGGGGAATAATAATACACAACACTCAGTCAGTCTACTCAACTAGTATTCATTTTTTCTACCTTGAAAAAATCAATTACCCAAGTAGCAAAATTTAACAGCCCACAGCTATGATTTTGGGATGAACTCTGTTTTCAGCAGCTAACGAAGCATTAATTGATGCATGAAAAACGTAAATGCCTGTCAGTATTAATTTACTACTAAACAACATTAATTGGATTTGCTGTAATTTTTGGTGGCTAGATTTGATAACTTCAGCACCATTTCCAACTATTTTTCCAGGTGACAGAATAGGAAAACAGCCTTTATGGATGTTTAACTACGATATGTGGAACTTAGTTCAAATTAAAGGTGAAGAATATACCCAAGGTTTTAAACCTGCAAATCAAAAAGTTAAGCAAGCCATTTTCATCTTACTCCTCTGTTGTAGCAACAGTGACATTTATGTAAAAGCCCAAGAAAAGGTCAGAGAAAAGATGTCTTTGTAAAAGCTGTCTGCTATTTGTCAACCACTTGAAAGTTGCAAAGTAGCATTGTCCTATAAAGCAACACAGATAAAGTTTAACATCTTCCTGCTGAAGAGAGGCTTCTCTTTCAAATGCGTCAGTTTCCCTGTTTTCTTCCAAACTTGTAGTCCACTGTCCACACCATAGGTGTGCAATACAGGTTGATACAGGCTTTGGCACTAGAGAAAAGGAATCTTCCATCAGAAATCTTCCTATCCGTTTTTAGTTTGGTAGGTTAGACTTTGATCACAGCAGCTATGGCAGTATAGCATAACAAAACCCATTAGCTGATTTCCACATGGAAATGAGGAAGTTTGTAGGGAAGAAGTTGGCATACAGGAATGATTTCCTGTTGCAAAGAGCTGCTACTTGGCATCTTCCTTTCTTAGATGCCCTCATGGACTAAACTTTATTGATTTGAAGGCATGATATGGAGGACACCTGTCACAAAGTAGAGAGTCTACACATTTACACTGTGCTCAGCTGTGTACTGGAAGTTGAATAGGGGAGTAGGTTAGACTGCACCTCAAATTGAAAACACTTAATATGTACCTTAAAACAGAGCAGAACAAGAAAGACCATGTTTGTTGCAGTAGCCAAAATAGTAGAAGAAGGGAGGAAAAGAGGATATTTAAAATGTAAGGGTTATTGGAAGAGGGTAACTGTAAACTAAAAGCATAAAAATACAATTTTAGTCTCTCAAGCAGATAGAAAATTGCATACTTTAAGAAACTTTCATTTTTCTGTGTTTTTTGTTTCCTTTTTTAATGCAGAATTTATTCCAAGTTCCATCGAAAAAGAATGCAGGAGCTGACAGAAGTGGGGCTGCAGAACTTTTTTAACCTGTTCCTCATGCTGGCAGTTGTTGCAGAGACAGAAGATATAGCAAATCGAGTGTTGGATCTTTTGGATTTCCTAACTTCATCCTCCATCACCGTGTCTCAGAGAGCTCTCATCTGGAGAGGTCATTTTGCTTTCCTTTTGATTTATGTTGAGAAGAACATGGACATTAGCGCCCTATCTGTGAAAATCTCAAATGCTTTCCGTGAGAAGGCAAAGGAGTTTTTAGTAACCAAAAATGACAACACACAGAGGCACAACCTCTGGACTCTACTTTCGACCTACATTGATGGTGTCCAGGAAGTGTTTGAGACTAGCTGCTACTTGAGCCTTTCTGAGGACAAGTTGCTGAATGATGGCTTTGCTATGTTGCTGCCTGCTTGTCGAGGAGCTGAGCTGAGTATGGTCCTGAATTTTCTTCAGGTTGTGCTAGCCAGACTTCGGTAAGTTATTCAGTAAAATTGTGAATATAGAGTGGCATATTGGTTTTGTTTTTAGGGTTAAAAGCATTTTTCACTGAAATAGAGGAAGAGAGAAGTCTCTGGAGGACTGTGGATGAGATGTTAAATTTCAAACTCCACCAATACTTCAGTGCATTTAGAATCTCAGAAATGTTTCATCGCTATTTCAGGACACCAGGTTTGAAATCCTCAGATTTTGTTATGAATTAGTTGCTCTTTAGAAAGTCATCCAGTTGCCACTATTTCAGATAATATTATCTTTCCTTTGGCACAGGGAATTTCGAAATTATTTTCTGTACTAAATTATGTAAGTTGAGGGGTGTTATTTTTTTGGTTTTGTTTCTTGACTGAATATATTCTGTTTTTCAGACTTCATTCTATTTTTTCTCTTTCACCAAGGTTGCATTTAAATGCTACAGTTATGGAGATTTAAATACTTGGCTGGGGTTCGATAGGAAAGAAGGAAATAATATTTTACCACTTCAAGCACTTTTGCTTTGATGTACTAGTTCATTTTTCAACATCCACAGTGCCCTTCAATAAGCATATTTTTTGTCTACTGATGCCTTTGAGAAGCAGTCCTCCAGTTTAAAGCCCAAACTGCCTCTTTTTTTTTTTTTTTTAATAAGATATTAAGAGTCAGCTATTGATCTGCCATTACTTCAAATGTGCAAGACTGAAATATGTGTAAAGAGCTGTGGAAGAGTGCGTAATAGGAATACTGAGGCCCATATGCAAGATCTCTCTTTAACTAGGTTCTTTGTTATTGTCTAGTAGTTTGACTGCAGCTGTCAATAGCTTATAGATCCAAAGACAACTGTTTTTCAGTCAGTCTTTTGAAAAAAGATGAAGCACAAAACTAAGTTTAGTTGATTTATTATTTATTATTTCAGTTCAACTGAATGTATTTCCTGGAATAAATTGGAGACTTCAAAAATACTTTGACATTTTCTCCATTAGCTAATGCACAGCATTTGTTGTGTTGTTTTTAAAGATGAAATAGGGAGAAATTTGAGACTGGTGACAAAGGTGCGTGTTCCATAACTTGGTATAATTTCAAAGCTTTCCAGGACTGGGGTTATGTGGCCCTCTTGTAACACAGAGAGGAGGGCATTGAAGTTCATTCCAGACTTCTCAGATGACCACAGACAACATACAGGACAGTATTCATACCTGTTCTTACAAAAAGCAGTTCTGCTAAAATATTTGAGTTACCAACACACTCTAATAGTAATTAGAATAAGATTATTAGAGTCTTGCTTTTAACAGTTCTTTATTGCAGCTTCTGTATTTATACATTTGGTTATTGGTAACAGCCTGTTTATCCCATCTGCTGAGAAACTAAATTCCTTAACTTTTAGCTCTACTGTGGTCAACCTCACCTTGACTATTGTGTGCAGTTTTGGACACCACAATATAAAAAATATATTAAGCTCTTAAAGAGTGTCCAAAGGAAGGTAACGAGGACGGTGAAGGGCCTTGAGGGGAAGATGTATGAGGGGTGGCTGAGGGACATGGTCTCTTCAGCCTGGAGGAGAAGAGACTGAGGCGAGACCTCATTGCAGTTACAACTTCCTCTTGAGGGGAAGAGGAGAGGTAGGCACTGATCTCTTCTCTGTGGTGACCAGTGACAGGACCTGAGGGAATGTCCTGAAGTAGTGTGAGGGGAGCTTTTGGTTGGATATTAGGAAAAAGGTTCTTCACCCAGAGGGTGGTTGGGCACCAACCAGTGCCCCAGGGCAGTGGTCACAGCACCAAGCCTGACAGAGTTCAAGAAGTGTTTGGACAATACTTTCAGACACAGAGTGTGACTCTTGGGATTGATCCTGCACAGGGCCAGGAGTTGGACTTAGTGATCCTTGTGGGTCCCTTTCAACTCAGCATATTCTGTGATAAAACACTTGGATCTTCAGGGTGTATGGAACACAAAAATGTTATTGATTCTCTCTCCCATTTTGACAGACTCACTGAAAGGAGTCCTTCTTGTTGTCATGCAAGTAAAACAACAGTAAAACCACTTTCTTGGGTCAAAAGATGTGAATGACTTTGTGCTAACCAGATGTTAAACTGCCTGCTCTGTCTGGAGACTCTGAAAAGAATGAAATGGTTCAATGCCTGTTTTTAAAATCCAGGCTGATAAACGATACTAGGCATTTCATAAATGTAATTTCTCTGTACACTGTACTCTAATAATTTTATAACTGTATGACAGAGAATTTACAGGTAGGAAGGAAGTGAGATCACTGATTAAAGAGATGTGGCCCCCTCTAGGCTGTTAGGAACTAATAACTTCATGTGCCACTTTTTGCTAACCCCAGATGATGGCTCACAGGAGCATTCATTATTGCTGATTAAGTAGCATTATGAAAATAATTACTTGTTTATGTTAACTAAATACCTCAATATTTAAAGCTTAAAATATCAAATAGTTTCAGCAATCTCCTTTAACATATCTTATTGGATTGCTGGAATCTCACTACAGGTTTCCCAATTGCTTTCATTTGAGGATACTATAAAAAATTCCAGTCTTTCATTTTCAGAGTGAGGTGTACCCAAAAGCTCTTCTTTAATTATAGGTATTCATGCTGCTATAGTTAAGGATCTGTCAGCATTTCCATTATAAACCTTTATTTTCAGGGTTTGTAACATTGCAGTGAAAACTTGCTCTGGGCTAAAACTCAGAATACAAGGGTTTGAAAGTGCACTTGTTTTCTTTCTTTCTTTTGTCTTAAAAGGCATCTGAAAAGAGACCACCACCTTCACCATTTTACATTAAATAGTAATGTTCTAAAATAACCTTTTCCAAATTTTTCTAGTATTTTACTTTTCTGCTAGAAAAGTGCTGGTAGCTTTTGATTGTTGTATTTGCCTATGCTTAGACTGCTTTAAATGAGCTTTCTGAAACCACTTTTTTATTTATTGTTACCATTATGGTTATTTTGGTGTCTATATATTTAAATAGAACTATGACTTGGCAGGAGTACTCATTTTTATCAGTTTTTGATATGTAGTGACTGGATAATTGGAATCAAGATGCTACTTGCTGGCACTTGCAAGTATTTGATCTTCATGTTGAGATTCCATATGAAGTGTAAGGTTGTATTTCAATACAGTCTCCTTTTTTTAAAAACATGTGAAATAAACAGTAAACAATGGAGAAACTCCCCAAAATAAAAATGTGACGTGCTTCCTTCCTGTGTTTACTTGAAGGATTCAGCTTCTAGCTCAGACATAAGTTTTTTCTTCTATTCTTTCCCTGTTTTTAAGCAGTGTTTTAGAATCCTCTTTTTTTTTTTTTTTTTTAATTGAAAGGTAAATGCAGGATGTTTGCCCATGTATGCTTTCATTTGTTCCAAATCTCTAGCACTGCCTGTCATATGAGTGCCTTATGGCACAAAAAGGAACCCTAGGCTAATAAAAATACAGGCATTAAATGGATTCGACAGAACTTGCTGTAAAAATGGACACAAGACTTGAAATCTACTGTAGGTTCTGGCGCTTAATATGTTATTCTTAAAAGAAGTATTTGAAACATCCTAAAATATCTTTTATTGTAGTCACAAATTGCTCTGACATGGGCATTCTCTTATTCTTGTCATCCAGGTATTTGGGCTTTGTAGTGTGTTAGCACAGTTGCAGGACTGTGAGTACATGCCCAGGTGTGAAATCACTGCTGTGCTACAAACATCTTTGCCTAGTTTCCGGGAGACCTGATACTGATTCCCATATGAGAAATGATAAGTACCACAAACCTAATATCATAAAACCCAGTAATTTTATTTTGTAAACAATTCTTGTGTATTTATGCCCATTTGTACTCTTTTGCCAAGTTTTGAAAATTTCTATGTGTAAATTTCATAAGCTCTTACAGGAATACGAACCAGGTAAACAAACCTGTCTCTAGTAAAAAGTTGCATTAAGAATCGGGCCATGGATAACGGCAGAACTGGGTGTTTCTATCTGTTAGACTGTGTTTAGCCTTCAGGTTGTGAGAGAAATCATGATAGGAATGGATTATCCAGTGTATCTTTGCTATGGAAATGTATAGTCATTTGTAATTTTTTTTTGTGTTATGCTTGCCATCAAAACAGCCTGTGGGTAGCTTTTTTGAGACCAACAGAAGCCTCTCTCCCACTCTCTGTTACCGTGTAAGTCAGCAGATAAGCTCACGAGGAGAATAGAAAGGTCCTCCCTCCTTCTTTTCTTCCCCCTCAGGGGTTGTAGTGTTAGTCTTTGTAAAATCTTTTTTCTGATGTTGAGCTTCTGAAAACTATATTCAGAAGACTTTGGAAGAGCATGAGTCTTCTCTTACCCATCCCCATCCTGTGAGGATATTTAGAGCTACCAGCTGTGATGTCCAGATAAGCGCAGAAGGCAACTCTGTGACTAAACCACTGAACTGAGAGTCAGATATGTTGCTTCGGCTCTAAGATCTTGCAGGCTTAATGAATGACCATTAGCAAATCATTAAAAGTTGCTATTAATATTTTTTTATTGTGTGGAAAAAAAATGAAATTAATCCTTCCTTTTTTACTTCACAACATAGGTCTTATGCGTGGGAAGCAAGCATGCCTTGCTGTGCTAACTTGACCTATGGCTTCAAGTATTTGTAGATGTTTTTTTGAAATTCAGGTATTCCATTAATAAAACTCATGTTTGAATGAGTGCAATAAACATCTTGTCTCTAAATGCTTTAATGCATGAGAAGCAAGCATTGCCGTAGAATATAGCAGCATTTTGAGAGGTTTGTTGTGTAGAAATCCTTTAAAATAATCTATTGCCATCCTCTGAGGGAATATTGTGTGTTCTTAGCTATAGTTGTTGCCTTAAGGTGTGGCTCTTTCAATTAAAATTTCATTTTCTTTTCTGCCTACTTTATGTGGGATTTGAGATTTTTTTTCAAGTTTTTATTGGGGTCTAAAATAACATTTTTCACCTTTGTTCCTTGAATTCTGATCTTCAAAGATGACTAGCTAAAACTGTTGTGTGTTTTGATTGTTTCCTTTGGGCTTGTCTAGTTTGGACAAGAGGAGGTTGAGGGGTGACCTCATTGTTCCCTACAGCTTCCTGAAGAGGGGAAGTGGAGAGGGAGATGCTAAGCTCATTTCCCTGGGCTCCAGTAATAGGGCATTTGGGAATGGTTCAAAGCTGCACTAGGGGAGGTTTAGACTGGACATTCGGAAGCATTTCTTCACTGCATGGGTAGTCAAGCACTGGAACAAACTTCCTAGAGACACGGTCAGTGCCCCAATTCTGTCAGTGTTTAAGAGACAACTGGACAATGCCATTGATAAATTGCTTTAGCTGTTAATCAGCTCAGAATTGCTTAGACAGTTGGACTAGATGATTGTTATAGGCCCCTTTCAGGTGTAATATTCTAGTCTACTCAGCTCTATTCTACAATCACTTTTAGAACAAACTGAAACAACAAAAGCTGTCAAAAAACCTTTTAGTTGTTGATGCCTGAAAACAGTCTGTCCTGTTAGACACCCAAACTAAAGAAACTCAAATCTTGTACTCAGACAATCAATCATGAAGATACAAATTTGTGTCCCCTGTAGTACAGATGGAAACATTTTCCTGTGTTTCATCCATTGTATCCATTTTATCTACCAAAAAATAATCCACATAAGCTTTCTGTAGCCTACCTGACAGCAGTACAAGACTTACTGTTGTGAAAGAGTAAATCCATGAAAAAAAGAGTAAAATCATATCCAGGTGTACTGAGAACCTGCTGCTCGGGACCCTGCAGTTGTTTAGAGAAATATGTGCTCCTTGAAGGACATAAAGCATAGATTTGTTTTCTGATGGAAGTGTCTCACTTTTGAAACTATTTTCCCCAAATTAAGTCTCCTGTCAGTTTTCCTTCTATCCTTCACATGAGGTGAGAGAATGGCTTTTCATATGGAGTATTTTTTTTTTTTATTGTGGATGTTAAACAAAAGAAATATTTTTGCTAATAAAACCATTATATGCAAGTAGCCTTCTAATATCTTAATTTTGATTGTTTCTTCGTTACCTTACAAGATATATATTTCTTCTCTCTTTAGGATATCTCTTGTCAGATTTAAGGCTTATTTAAAATGAACAGAAAGCTGAAGCAATTTTCTTTATTCCATTTCAGTCTCCTAAGGCCTATTTCCCCCTGGTGAGCTCATAGCAACAGGGGGGTTTAAGGGAATTCAGCTTTCTGCAAATTAATGTCTCACATCATGAAAATTCAGGACCTTTTTTTTCCCTATGTCTTGAAAAAGTAATACAGTGAGTGCGAGTATTATTTCTTGCCAGCGGGTGGAAGATGAATGATTTTGTCACAGTTTTACTGCTTGATGAGCAGTGTCCTGAGGGTCAGGCTTAAGTCTGTGTCACTATGCTGCTCATTACTCTTGAGCTAAATAAGGGCTGATTGGATCTAAATTGCCTAGCACATGGGCCGCAGATGAGCTCAGTGAGTAGGGGATGACCTGCTATTCAGGCTGGGAGTAACCCCGGTGTGCAAATGCTGCATTAGAACACCGTGGGAGAATGAGAGGCTACCGACCGCTGCCAGCAAAAGAAATCGAAATGTAAAAACTCTTTGATGCTGCAGTGTTAGAATTTGAAATGTAGGAAGTGACAGGTTGATGGTACTTATCAGCTTTGGCTGGATTAGAGAACAGTGTCATCTTGCTTATATAATGACGGAAGAATGAAGCCGGCTCCCAACTACTTTGTGGTGTGGAGCTGCTACTGTCAGGGTCAATGCTGCCTCCTACTGACAGTCTGTGCAGAAGGATGGAGAAAGTGGATGGTGAGATGGCTCCGGACAGCCTCTCAGGCACCAGAGTGTACTCTGTGCCCTGCCTGTCTGTGCCTGTATGTTTCTGGTCCCTTAGCAGAGAATTGGAAACCTGAGGGATAAAATGGCAAGTGTATGTTCTGGGACAAGAGCAAGCCACCATCTTGGCTATGTCAGGAATGGTTGGACAAGTCAATTATATGCATTGAACTAGACACATCTGTCTCTACTTCACCCAAAACATTTCCCTTTCTACTCTTGTCTCCACTGCTAGCCCCTGTGAAATGAGTTGGTCTCTGGAGGGAAGAATTAATTTGTGCCTCTGTGTTTTAAAGAAAGTTGACCTTTAAAGAGGAGAAAGAAAGCTGAGCCAACTCTAAGGAGAATCCTTATGCTAACTGAACAGATGAATATACTTGTCTTATTGGAGGAAAATGAAAAGCAAGCAAAGCAACTGCCAGGGGCTGGACACAACACAGATTGTAGTACTTTGTGCAGCACTGAAAGATTCAGCTCAGTGGTTCAGTAGAACAAGCTTTTGGGGTTTGTTTCCCCCCACCATCACTTATGTTTTGAAAATAGCTACAGAGGTGATGAATAGCCAGTTGCTTAATTTTTTCCAAATTTATTTCAGATTCTGTAACTGACAACTGTAACCTACTGGTGTCAGCTTCTCTTACTACTAACTTCTGGGTCTACCTCTTCAGCAAAAACAATTTGGTGTGCTCTCTTGAAACCAGTAACTAAATGAAGATAAGGGATGAATCTTGATGAATCTTAATACATTCTGTGTTTTCTGTTTCTTCCTTCCTGTTTTTCTGTTTTCTGGGTATATACTATGTGATTCTTCTTCCCCTGGAATATTGTTGCTTATGACAAAATGTCTTCTTAGACATAAAACAACTTCTACTGTACTTGTTTCTGGGTATCATAACAGGGGAAAAAGAGGAAAAAAAAGAAGAGAGAGAAAATTAAACAGCAACCTTAAAAGTACAAACAGGTTTTTTTGTAAATTGATGAGTCTATGGGAATGAGAGAGAAAATTTTCACGAAAAATGTCAATAGCATAAGGCTTCAGTGATACTTGTATTTTTATTATCAGTGTTTAATGGCATCACTTCAGATCACTGAAAATGAGGAACTGTTTCATGCTAGTTGTAATAGTTTCCATGTAGACAAAAACTGCGTTTGCGTAGAACACAAAACCAGAATTTAAGATCTCTTTGAGAGAAATTGTCATCAACAAGAGAATAGTGAAGGCCAAGTACTGAAAATAAGGAAGGAGAAATGCAAATACAACATATGGAATGTTTGGTGTGGCAGCAGTACAGTTCAAGTATGGGGTGGTAGTCTGCACCATGAGGAGAGGGAAATGGGATCTCCATGTCTGGGATTGGTGGAAGCGAGGTAGCTGCCATAGCTGTTATCCCATCTCTCAGTTCTGCCCCTGCTTGTAGACTTTGCTTCCTGCTCAGCACAGGTGGCTGCAAGGTCCAGTATTGTCCCTGCACTAGCATAGTTTCTGCCTGGTGTAGGAGGGGAAAACTGGAATTGATTGTGAATTGTAGTTCAAGTGGATTCCCTTGTACCTTAAAGGGAGTGGAAGGTGAGCGTGGTACTTAATTTTTTACCTCTGTATACGTGGATGTTTTTTTATGTGAGTTTCTAAGACCACAGTGGCTGCAAGAAAATATGAAATTTGACTGAAATCTCTTGGCTAACTTCTAACAGTGATTTTCTCATGTACACAGCTTGTACGGTATTTGGAAGCAGGACCTAATGTGACTCGAATATAATTGTGAGTTGTGTTAATATAACTCCTGCAGGTGAGAAGGAGCTACTTGTTCTGTCTTTAGCTGTACTGGACATGTCAGCTTACAAAACATTTATGAATAACTTAAAAGTTGGAGAGAGTCACAGAAGTCAATAACTAGAGTAGTAAGTTTTTATAAGTTTGATGGTGCTGATTTCAGTTAGGAAAGTTGAGGAGAAACATGCTAGAAGTTACCCAGTATGTAAAAGGATGTTGCAAGTTTTCTGTTCATCATGCCGGTGAAGACAGAATTGCCTTAATTTGAGGCAGAAGTTTACTATGGTTATTTAGAGTAGACTGCAAATGTTATACTCTTGGGGGCTACAGGAGAGACTTGTGGAATTGAATTTTATTTTGCTTTCTTTTTTTAGACAACTAATTAGACAAACATTTGCCAGAAAGTACTCTATGTGAGTTTGCCAGGCTGGTGAGATGAGCTTCCTGAATGACTGTCAGGATGCTACCCAGTCCTTCATTTATTTCTGTGGTTGGATGTTAAGGAGTTCTCAATGCAGCTGGTGCAGTATGGATGCATCCTAAACAGCATTCTCTGCTTTTCCTTACAGAACAAAAACTCAGTGAAATCAGAAGGTAAGGAAACAGTACCAGAAACTGTAATCTGCTGTAAAATTTAACTTTGGAAACCTGTCATTGATTTTGACTTGTAGTACCTGCAATCATTTTAATGTCCCCATTCTATTGAAGGTGGGAAACTTGAACCTGTGTAGTCCTTCTGTATCCTACTCACAGAATTTCTGGAGTGCGAGTGTGAAAGATGGTTTCTACTGTGTTGCACAGCACAGTGGCCCTTCTGACCAAGGTGCTGGGTTTTCAGGGATCATGTGTTTGAGTCTTGAAATCTGTCTAGAAAGTGCTTTTTTAGACGTTTTCTAAGGAAAGCTAATTGATACGGGGCATGGTAGGTGTGCATTGTCATGTTTTGTTTGTCTTGGAGCAGGTCCAAGTGTCACTAATTGCCAATGGCTAAATGTTCCGGCTTTCTTTGCAGCGGTATTAAAAGAGGGATGGTAAAAATCTGTCTAAGGGCAAATGAGCCTGAAATAGTAGGCCACTATATGCTCCCTAAAAGCAAATGTGTACATCGTGCATCATCTCAGGATCAAATGGGAGGCCCTTCCTGACATTTTTACTGGGAGGAGCAAGTAGAGAAAGGTAAAAGCAGTTTGTAGTTTACTTAGTTGTCTGATAAGCTGAAAGTACTGTCTATTCTCTTTTTTCAGAACCAGAAGGCCCAGTTTATCTCTAATCGGGGTTAATTAGAGCCTTAGGGCCATATTGAGTCCCTGCCAATGGCTGTAAGCTACAGACACAATCAAGGCTGCAGCCCCACTGTGGGGAGCTGAGAGGTAACCACGGGCTTGTCACAGGCTCAGATAATACAACTGTTCTGATGCTTTCTGAAAACACAAGTGAACTTTTTTTTCTTGTCAAATAGTTCTGTTCACTTATTAATTTCTGGCTGTTACCGAAGACTTGTATGAAGTGTGCGGTGTAGCGTGCATGCCTGCAAATCCACGGTAGGAGACAGAAAGCTACTGGGTTGTGTGCAGGGTGGTGCAGGGGCTGCGCAGGCAGCCACAGCAGCCATTATGCAGGCAGCAGGAGTGCTCGCTGCAGCAGGGCATCTCTGCTTCATGTGGCATCTCTTACCGGGAGGCAGGAGAAGGGACCAAGTACAGATGTGCTCACCAGGGCAATGAGGTTTCCTTCTATTGCTTCTTTGCAGTCTTGTTTTCCTTGAAAAAAGTCAACCACAGACCTTTTCATTGGCATTCTTTTGTTTCCCTGGATGGGAATGCCCTGAATATACTGATTAGCTATTGGTGATGTGCAGTTGAAAATACTGCCATAAGTGTTCCAGGTATCTTGCTAAAATATTTTAAAGCTGCTAAAGATGTGCTCCCAGGGAATTCCTTCATTTCACACCACACCTATATATTCAATGATATTCTCAACCACATAAATGGCACATAAATAGCCATTGATTTGTTGAGGAAGAGCTGTGTATGTATTTATTCAGCGTGCTACATTTATGTGGGGACTTGTATTAGGTGCAAAGATGACATCAGAAGGTAACACACTGTGATCATCTCTTAAATAACAATTAACACAACCATGATTATCCAAACGTCATAGGGAGAGTGAATATATTCAGGCAATCAAGGGATTTTACAGTGTAATTATTAGGCATTGGGGACACGTGACCCTGTTTAGGGTAACTGGGAGCTGTGGTTAATTGATGTTAGGATAATCAAATTTTTTCTGTTTTATTGTTCTGGGACCCTAGGCTTTGCAAGTGTGTGCACTTAGAAGAAAGAGAAACCCCAAGCATATTAAATTAAAAGTCTAAAAGTGAATCTTGAGGTTATGCTTACATTATCTTGATGTACTGAATTACTACTATGATTATAAGTGTTGAGAAATCATTTATATTGTCTGTAAATCATCCCCATTTTACATCACAATGAAACTTCAATGCATCTTGATTCTGACTATTTTGCAAAGGTATCTATTTTCCTAAGATATGAAAAATGACTAGCTTTTCCCAAGTCAAACTCAAAAATTGAAGTTGTTTTTTTTTCCCTGCAGCCAAGAAATTTTTGTTGGTTTCTTTCTTGAAGGAAAACCTTTGAAAATCGTACAGTCTGAACTTTATGACAGAAAATACAATTGATACAGTCCCCCTTGAGTTTTATTGTCTTCAAGTTTAGAATGTGAGACAAGAGGAAATGATACCAAGTTGTACCAGGGAAGGTTTTGATTGAATTTTAGGAAAAATTTCTTCATGGAAAGGGCTGTCAAGTGTTGGAACAGGCTGCCCAGGGAAATGGTGGAGGCATTTTCCATGGAGGTATTTAAAAAAAAACATACATGTGGCACCTGGGGACATGGTTAGCTCTGCATTTGGCAGTTCTGGGCAAACGACTGGATTCGATGATATTAAAGGTCTTTTCCAACTTAAACCATTCTATGAGGATGTAAAACAGAATTTCATTTCATTAGAGTTCATTATGAAAGGATTTCCACTGCACTGCTGTGTTACTGAACTTCTGGAGTTTCTAATGGCTCAACCTGCCCTCTGGAAAACTTGAAGATTAAGTGTAGCATTGCTGCTGTCTCTAACTGAAAGTTTTTTCTCTCAGTCTTTTTTTCTATTCTCTCTCCTTTTTTTCCCCTCTCTTCCTTGAAACAGAGTAATTTCTGAAAACTCTTCAGCAATCCTATCTCCATGTAAATTAATACTGTAAATTGTGCTGCTAGTGAGGGTGGAGGGAGTAGTAAGAGTGGGTGGGGGGAGAAAAGAATTAAAATCATTCCAATAAATGGTTTAATTTATGCCTCAGCAGTTAAGTATGCTCCTGGTTAACAGAAATACCCTTCAGCTACACAGGATTTGGGAGGGTTGGAGGGCACTCATTTGCACATAAATAGCCATTAACTGATAAATTCCCAGAGGTCTCCTGTTGCATGCTAGTGGTTCTGACCTACTTAGCTAGCTTAAATTTGTTTTACAGAATTATTATAATTCCATCCTTGGTACTTAAACTTTATGATTAATGCATGCCTCACAATACAATTAAAGTATAATTACACAGTTTTACAGTTTGCTATCATGGTGTTATTATTATTACAAAGAACTGGATTTTGCAAATATTAGAAGAATTAGGGTTCTGATACCCATCACTTTGCTGTTATTAAGTGATTATGTTAAATGGGACCCCTTTATGTCTGAAGAATGAAGTGGAGAGAGGGGAATCATTAGCTAATGTGTCAGATGGTTTCTAAGTGATTGAGGAAGAGATGTGTGGTGAGTTTTTGTACACATCTGTCAATGATAGGTGCAAATACCTTTTGTTCATCTTTGCCAGCTGCCTGTGACATCCTCTAGCACATCTGTGCTTTAGTGCTTGAAAAACGTTTCATACAAACATCTCATCTCTGTAATCTGTGAAAAAATATAATTTGTATGTCTTAAACATCTGATTTTATTATACTTCATTGAAGCTTTTTATTATATGGACAGAGTTTTTTGACTCTTGTTAAAAGCATGAGCAGCCATATACAGAAGTTCAGTAGATCTGTGCAGTGTAGGTTAGGGTGTGCATGCAAAGATGATACAGGTCTTTTTCTTGTGCTCTGTAAACTCAGAGCAGTTCTCTGCAAATAACTGTAAGTCACAAACACTGCTATTCTAACCTTCACTGTAAGGGTTACCTGGCCTTCCCTATATTTCACACCAGACTTAGTTCTCTGACTATTATTCATTCGTCAAGGAGCAATCCAAGAATCACTAATATTACTTGTGCTATCACTAATATTATGCCACTGTACTGCCTAATTCTTATTACATCCTCTTTTTTCTTTTTTTTTTTTTTTCGCTAGTGCTGCTGTATCAGAAGACTTAGGTCTTCACATTAGTGATCAATATAATTAGCAAATGGAAGGACTGAAAAGTATTTTTTAATAATATTTCTCCTATTCCAATGTAAGTTACAAATCTAATTTTATTTTGTTTATCTGTGAATATGTGTTATATTGCAGACTTCACTGGTGGGAATGGATCTGTTGATGCATTTTCAGAATTACACTTGCTGTTCTAAAGCTCTAAGGTTATACTATAACATTTTTTATCTATAATTGCACAGTGAAAACTCCATGTGGTACAGAAATGAAATGTTGCACCCTCAAGTCTTATTTGTTCCAGTGTCTTGGTTTTCATTTTTACTTAGTTTAAAAAGACTTGTTGCTTTTGTAGTTTTCTAGTTTTCCTAAGTTGTGCTATTAGTTTTTTTAACAATGAAAATATTTCTTCCTTTTAATTTCAGAGAACAAAGACGTAAATGGGAAATAGAAATCTTTTTCTTAGAATTACTGCTTTCACATCTGTAATTTTGGTCTCTATTTATGCTGCTGCAATGATATAATCTCTGCTTTTGCCGTTATCATTTGCTGTCATTGAACTCAGAAAACACTGGTCATTATTACTGATGCATGGAAGCATGCAAACAGGTAGCCAGTAATTATACTTGGAAGAATGTACTATATTTCAGGGCTTCCTACGTGAATATTTGTGAATTGGTTTTATTTCTAGTCTTTAACAAAATACTGCATCGAAGTGATTTAAATCTTTTTCATGTGGCACAGCAAAAATGCAAAGGCACATTACCAGAAAGAAATGGTCAGCAGTAAGAGCTGCTTTGCAAAGTTGGCTTGCAACAACTACCACACTATGTGGAGAAAACAGTTATCCTGTAATAATAAGACTAATGAATTCAGAAATCCATTGATTGAACTGGCTCGGGGTAGATTATGTGCAGGCTTGCTTCAAGGAGAGGAATTTATGAAATGTTTGCCGCATCCAGCAAGCAATGCTGCTATAATACAGCTGCCTCCTCAGTGGTTTGCTTTGATCCTGTGGAATGAAAGGACAGGAGGATCAGCTCAGGTCTAAATGAGATTACAGCTGGTTCGGCAGCTTATCTGGTCTAATGCCAACTAGTGTGGCTTTGCACGTCCTAAGGGGTTTACAACAGAAACTGTTTATTGAGTATCATCGGTTTACTCAACACAAGCAGGCTAATCCTTCCCAGCCTCAGCATGTTGTAGGATTGTGTATGAGCCAAACCAAAAGCTAGTGCAGCCAGGGCCTTCAGAGCCCTTTGTCTCGCTTCATATTGATTTTTTTTTTTTACCTGTGTTAAAGACAGTAAAAAATAAAACCAATAACCAACCCTTTTGTGAGCAAAAGGTTAATCTGACCTAAAAATTTTACAAAAGCATCTTTTAACCCTAAAAAGGCTGGTAGCCTTTCTCTGACTTTTCTCTCAAGGGATTTTCTAGTTTAGCAAAATAGGAAAAACAGCTTCAACATTTAGTTCTCTGTGTATTGAAAAGTCTCTGAAATCTCTCAGCAGCTGCATAGGAAACTTTAAGCAGTCATTTGTGACATTGTTAATGTCACCTGTGGTAGGTGATGCTGCATGACAAGAGCATGACATGCTGAACATAGGCAGAGTAGTAGGAGCTGGTAGGTGTGCATGTGCTGGCTCTTCACTGTAGTGGGTTTTATGTAAAAACGTCAGAAAATGCCTTTATCAGGTACTCTCTCAATGAAAAAGAACCAAATATTACAAACCAGGCAAGTGTGTCTTAAGAAATTAAGGAAAGTAACAAAGAGGCCCATAGAAGGAGAATGTTCTAAAACATGTACTGCAAGTTTTAAAAACAACATCCCTTTCTCTTTTGATATGCAGTAGAATGGATACAATAACATTTTATTGAGCATATGTCCTGTCGGAGGTGAGTTTTTTTTGGAAGACGTTACATGTGTCAGATGATTATAAATCAAATGTTTTTTATCATATGGAGAAATAATAGAATAAACTCCAGGAAGCCTTGCAGAGTAGTAGCAATACCTTTGCATTGAAAAGAAACAGTAAGTTATCAAATCTACATTATTGGGATAATTATGAGATACCTGTATTTGTAAACTGTGCATGTTACTGGGAGTAATGAAATCAGTTTTGCCATGATGTGGGAAGGAAATTTTTCAGCATATCTATCTGTCATCAGCTGCGTGTGGCAGACTTAAACTGGAAACAGTTTTGAAGACTGTTGTTTACTCTCTAAAAGAAAAGATGACATTAACTTGAGGATTTATGAAGGGCTGCTTTCTGTTTACTTCACCTAATTGGTATAAATGTCTATTTTAAGCTATATGTAAGCAAAGAGGTTACCATGGATACCATGGAGGTATTACGAGTGTTTCATGGGGAAATTGCTCAAAATTATGTGTAAAATAGATATGAATTTTATTAATACTTAAGCCTAATGGACAAGATATGTACACATTTAAAATGTAGTAATTATTTGTTTATTTATATCTTATCAAATCTGGTCTTAAAGCAATATGTTGCTCTCATACAGTATTACACTTTAGCATGTTTGGAGATAAACACTATTGTTGGTGATTGAACAAAGAGACTTTAAGCAATCTTCTGAGCAGTGCAAATCTAAGCATTTTGTCAGACTGTGAGGAGTTTTGCCTGAGTAATGCTTCCCACACACACAGTTCACCAAATAAATTATGTGCATGGTTTTACAGTGTAGCTGGTGCTGAAAGTTAAATGGATGCCCAGTAGCAGAATTTGTAAAACATTTTCCTGTTAATGCTACCCAGCACTATTGACAATGTTGATAATACCTTTGATCTATTAAACTATCAGTTCTGACAGTGATTTTTACTGTGTTTCAGGGGGGAATGATGATCTAACTTTAGCATGCCTGCCATTCTTCATGGATGACAGAAAATTAGCTCTACTGTCTGTCTTACCCAGTATTGGGAACAATGTTAGTAGGGGATATTTTGTACCCAAAGTAATCTCCTCCAGATATATTACATGAAAAGCATCCTTTCACACAGCAAATACTCCATAAAGAACAAATTTGATTTTTCAGGAAGAAAACAGAATGCTTTGTTTTGGAATTTGGAAACAACTTAGTTCATTATCTTGAGTACAAGTTTGCATACCTTCCAAAATCTGTTTTCTCTCTTGGAGAGAAAGATTTTCCTAAACCACTTACAGTATATGACTCCCAGCAGGTTGCTAGGGAGTATCCATATACATATAGATTTTGATTTTCTGCAGACAGCTAGAGAAGCTGGAGCAAGAGGGTTTCATTATAAAAAGGAAAAATTTTGTTTGAACTGCAGTTCCTCTTTGTTACAGTCTTGTTCTAAATTAAGAGTTGTTTAAGTATTTTCTCAGGCTCCCTACCTGATAGGAATGACATGATAATAACAGTGTTGCAGTTGTGATAGTAAGACAGGTGTGTTACTGGAAATATTCAGAACATCTGAAAAGATTCCTGTGGGTAGTAGTAGTTCTAGTTTTAGTATTTGGAGTTTAATGTTTTAATAATGTTCCTTTTCTTCTCCTCAGGACTTTATGTAGTTTCCCCACAGCCCATTTCACATCTGATCCCATCAGAAAATTTTAACTGAGATGGCAGCAACTCAGCATTTGAATTTCTGCAGCCAGAACGGCTACTTTAACAGTTATCTCTGTCTTGATACTTCAGCCTGGGTGAGGACATGCTGAATGAGAAAAACTGCTTCTAAAGCTGTAGTAGATAATGGAAGTCATTTGAGACATGTGGGGAAGTTGATCTCAGTAAACTTTTCATGCATGGCTAAGAAGCATTTTAATGGTCTTTACATGGCCACAAATTTGCCATCACATTTCTCAATTTGTAAGCCCTTGCAAAATTATCTGTATTCTTTTGTTATATTTGAATGAAACACTATGAGCTTACAGAGAGATCTATAGTACAATGTGTGGATGTCTGTTCCCCAGTATTTGGAGTCCATCAGCACTGGGAGTCCATTTAACTACTGGGATCTGAATTTTAAGAAGTCCTCTGCTTAACGTCAACCTCTTAAGCTTTAGTTTTTATTTTAGCTATCTGTACTGTATGAAAACAATAGCTTACAGAAGAGATGAACCTGTCTCATCATTATAATTCTCTGTCAACTGCTATTATCCTGATCTCAGGGACCCACGGAAGAGCTAAAGGCTGGATTCTGGAAATTATTATACCTAAAAATCGATTTTAGTGCTGGCCTTTCAGAACCATTGCTTGGCATTCCAGTCATACTATATGGTTATTGTGTCTCACAATTTTTCATTTTTGCAAACAAAAGACAGTAAGGAATCAGTAAAAAACAGATTGTAAAAATTCAGAAAATTTGTTGTATTGGAGTCTGGACTCTTGTATAGCTTTAGACAGCTGTATTTCACTGCCCTCCTTGTGCTCTACTAGAGTATCTTTCAAGTAAATTATGTTGTATAAGTAAGCAGCATATTGGGTACCCAGTACTGATTTAAGTTCAGCGGAGGACCACCAAGATGATTAGGGGTCAGGAGCAAATGCCCTGTGAGGCAACACAGAGAAAACTAATTTTTTTTTTTGGTCCTTAAAAACGAGGGTGTGTATGGGAGGTGGTGAGTGGAAGGCATTTTATTGATTTGTAAAGCAGTCTAACGGGAGGGGGTTATAGATAAATCAGAGTCTTCAGAAAAGTGTGTAGTAGAAGGAATGAATAGGCTAAAATTGTGGGGAAGGGAGTTTTTATTTGACAGAAGGATAAAATTTTCACAAAATAAATATAAGAACAAATTTCTATGCTAAGCTGTAAAATTTCCATCCTTAGCGTTATTGAAGATTGTCATTGCTTTGAGCCAGGGGTTAGACCAGGTGTCCTCTAGAGGTCCCTTCCACATAGATTTATTTTTTTCTATGACTCTAGCTCTTTATTAAAAATGCACAAAACAAGCACTTCCCCCCTTATCCACTACAAGAAAAAGCAAACAAATGCAAACACCCAACAAACAAAAACCATGTGGAAATCCCGTTTAACACACACAGTCTAGAAGATGGTAAATTTTAGTTCTGTTCAAACAGAAGAGTTTTGCAGTCTGCAGTTTGTCTGTGTATTAGTAACGTGACTGCGGCAGGCGTTGGCCGAGTGGTGTAAGTCGCCACCTCTGGAGCCGGCTCCTCCTCTGAGGACGCCGGTTCGAATCCCGGGGAACTCGCTGTCACCGTCCGAGCGTGCTCGGCCGTGGCAAAATGAACCTCAGGACTAAAGGGGGTGGGACCAGTTCCGCGCACACTGTGCCTCACCTAAAACATCGATTGCGCAGGCTTATCCCAAAATCTTCGTTCGTGAAGTCCAGCCAACAACGGCAGTAACATGACTTGTTTTTCACTTCAGCATCTCTTCTTCCTTTCAGTTTCCCACATAAACTGGCATTCTGATTCTCACTATAAATTATATTCGTGTATGATGCATTTTATAATGATGTGGAAGATTTCTGTATAGCTTCATGAGAGATTTCAACCAGAAATGTGCCCCTGCCACCAAGAATCCTGATGGCACCCTGTGCTGCAGTAGGCAGAGCTGGTAGAGGGAGGGGGTCTTTCCCCTCAGCTTATCATGGGTGAGGCTACAGCCTGCAGCTAGAGTGCTGTGTCTGATTCTGGGCTATGCAGACCAAAAGAGATGTCCACATGTTGGAGCGAGGCCAGTGAAGGGCTACAAAGATGATTCTGGGACTGGAACATCTCTTCTGTAAGGAAAGGCTGAAAGAGTTGGGAACTGTTCAGCCTGGAATGGAGAAGGAAGGCTCAGTGGGATCTTACCAATGTATAAAACTCCCTGAAGGGTGGAGGGTGCAAAGGGAACAGAGCCAGGCTATTATTGGTGGTGCCCAATGACAGTACAAGAGGAAATGGACACCAGACACTCCGAACAGCAGCAAACACATTTTTTTGTTTGTTTGGTTGGTTGATTTGGTTTCTTTATTTACTGTGAGAGTGACTGAGCGCTGGTAGAAGTTGTCCAGGGATGTTGTGAAGTCTCCCTGCTTGGAGTTATTCAAAAGCCATGTAGGCGTGGTCATAGACAATCAGCTTTAGGTGGCCCTGCTTAAGCAGGGGTGTTGGACCAGATGATTCCCAAAGGTTTCTTCCAGCTTCCTTTTAAACTTAATTATGTGAGTTGACATGCCTGCAGTGCATCAGAGACCGAGGCACATTTACTGTTCTGAAGTTCCACGTGTGGAACAGGAAATTTATTGGGGGATTTTTTCTAAATTTGATCAAAATCAGCTACAAAGATTTCTATTCAAAATAAGGCTTTTAAGAATTGAAATGCAGCTTTTTTATTTTATTTTTACTTTAACGTTTGTGAAATGGCAGCGATTAATGTCTATTAAATTTGGTTTAGGTGGGGATTTTTGCATGTATATGAACTGAAAAAGGGGACTACAACACCTTAGGATAGTACCAATTTCAGTGTAGCCTGTTCAATTTTTTTTCTCTTTACTTTTCTCTATTTGTTCTTTCAGAGGATTTAAAAATCTGAATCTAACCTATCCTTAAAGTCTGCATAGGGAAACCAAATATCTTTTTAACTATTTGGGGGGTTTTTTTATTGTTCCTTTGAAAGAGCTGAGCAGGGACCTGTTCAAAGCAACAGGATGACTCCCAGGGCCTTGTACAGTGCAGAATTTAGCAGAGGCTGCTTGGCTGATATCTCTGTGAATGGCAGAACCCTGCTGCTGAAATGAATACTGGGAGTCACACTCCTGGGATTTCAGATTTTGGGACAGCAAAGGGTCACTTTGTGTGTTATGTCTCCCAGTTTGTATTTTGCATTACAGACACAAAGGAAACTGCTATCTTAGCATATGCCTGTATAGTACAGGGGAGAAGCTAACTTGGCTGAATACCAGTGAAGGTAATGAAGGAAAATTGCACTTGGGCTCAAATCAACTGTTTTTCCCAGCAGTATTCCACAAACTGAAATGTAAACTAGTTGCACTGAATTAACGCAGGTTGTGTTGTCTTTGCTGCTCTTGCAACCTTATCTTTGCTAAATGTGATTAGGAAAAGAAAACAGCTCTCTAACACAAATTTGCTAGGGTGGCTGAGGCAGATGTAATATTCCCCCCCAGCAGACCTAGACGAAGCAAGCTAGAGTTTTGTTGCTTGCATTTAAATTAAAATGATAACAACTTGTCTTTTCAGAGATGCAGTTAAACCCACTGAGAAGGGTTAAGGAAGAAGTGCTAAGTAATATTCTGCAACTTTGAATGTTTGGCTTTTCCGTACCTTTGCGTTTTAGGGTTGTGTGTCTGTTCTTGTTAATATCTTTACTTTGTCTTTGAGAATAGTGAAGATGTTGGGGTTTTCTTGTTCTCCCTGTGTATTTTAGAAGTATTACTGAGCGCACACAACATGCTGTCACAGTGAACACAGGGTTCTCCATTACTGTGCTTAGCTATAGAGAGGATTATATTAAACTCTGTAACCTTGCTGGAGCCCCTTTGTACGTTGCTGCTATATTGATAATCTTCACATGATTCAACTGCAGTTGAAAACCTTTTATTCACAGCATTAACGCTTTCCATCCCTATGAAGATTATAATCTTTGATATCAGGAGATGAGCCCTTTGAAGTGCAGATAATTTTTCTATTTATTTACTTATTAGAGTGTTCCTTGCAACTCTTGCTTTGGACACTACTTCGCCTGGGCATATACAGGGAATTCTCACGAAGCCTAACCATTCAAACACAGTAAAACAATTTATTGATTAATTGATTAGGGTTAACTAAGGGTTTAACAATGCTGTTTGATTATTTACAAAATAGTGAATTTTTTTGAAAATATTTGTGTTCTAAAAGAAATATGAAATAATATTTTGGAGTAATTAAGAAAAACATTTCCTAAGAAAAACATTCATCCACAAATAAAGATACAGTATCTAAGATATATTATCTATTAATCAGTTGATTAAAGGAGCAATATAAGATGTGTTGACATTTTCTCTCTGTGATTAATGTAGACCTATTAATGATTTCCTGTAAAATATGAAGTCAAATGCATACAAAAGTAATTGGGACTTATTGCCCCTTCTTTAATATTTCACCTTGTGGAATCAAATTTTGGTGACACTTGTTTTGCATTTCTTTGAAGTAAAGAGAATCCAGCCAGTAGAAAAGAATTTGAAGCTTAATTTCCTTTTCTTTGTCCATGATTCTATTATATGCTAGTTCTTTTCCAAATACTTGCTGTTTCTTGTAATTTAGTAAAAATTGTTTGAGGTAGACTGCTGAGCTGTTTTTCCGTATATTAAAGATCTTCATCAAACAACCAGTGAAAAGTTCTTGCAACTGTTTATCTGACAATATTCACTTTCATCTCATAATTGCAGCATCTCTTTGACCTGGATCATTGCAAGTCTCATGGAATCCATTTTCAGCTGAGAGTCAGAAGGGCAGGACAGGCTGATCATAGCGTGTTCCAGGTCTCTCTTCTGCCATACTGTGCATGGGTTAAAGGTCACTGCAGGAAGAATGTGATAAAAGAAGTGGTATAACAGAGGAGGGAGAACTGGCTGTGCCTGAAAGCCACTGCATTTGTGTGTTTTATGTTTTTCTTTCTTAGTTAAATTCTGCAGCAGTTGCTGTGTGTCTTCTTTCATTTTTGAAGGAGATCCATGTTTCTTCCTGCAATTTCATGGGTTTTAAAATACCATTTTTACTCTCTCATCTCTGAGCTAAGATAGCAGATGATATCCTGAGAACTGTTGCTCTCCACTGAAGGGCAGGAATGTTGAGACTAGTACTACTTTGACCTCTGTGCAACGTCTGCCATCAGGCAGAACAAAAGTAAAGGAGTGTATATGAATTACACCTAGATTTTGAGTATTTGTCACACTTATGTGCTTCTATAAGTCCAGAAAATGAATTCCCAAGGTATCAATATCTTTAAAATTTCAAGGGATGGCTGTGTTCAGAAATGCTGCAGCTTGACAAACTAACATCCCTTACTCTGAATGCTTAGTTTGAAAACTTTGAAGTGGATTAGGTCATGATTGCTTTTGCCAGTTTTAGTGGTTCCTATGTTGGGAAAATCGTTTAAGAGATATGAGAGATAACTTTGCTGATTACATATCATAATATGTTATTGTTTCCATATTGCTGTGGAAAAGATGACTGTCCTAAAAACCTGAGGCTTTCAGTTCACTTTTTTTCTGTGGTACATGCTGTTTGCTCTGTTACATTTAAATCTAAAGAATTTAGTAAAGAACATAAATCTACTAAATTCATCTGTATTACTTTCAGACAAAGCCCCATTTCTTGAATTGCATTTCTCTGAAGAAGCAGCCAAGCTATGTAATGCAGCATTTGTTCTGTGGAAAAAAAAAAAAAAAAGAAACTTTGACCTAAAATTTGAATAATGTACATTTGGCATTTTTGCTAATTATGGGATCAGTTGCAATGGTTATGTTTTGGGAGGGTTTTTATTGTTTTGTTTTTAATATAGCCTTAAACTTGGAAAACTATAGAGAGTGTGCTGGTTTTGATTTAATTTTATGTCAAAATGTAATGTAATCAAACACTTTTAATTGTGTTGTCGATAGACTGACTTATAGAAATACATAAAACAAACAAAAAGCTTCAAACAGAAATAGTAAAAAAGAATTGCTTGCAAGAATATTAAAAAAATAATAAGTACTAGGTTTCCTATCTATTTATAGTAAAATTATTTACTGACTTCTTGCATCATCTATTCTAACACACTCAGGTAATGTGAGAAAATACTACTGGGGCACTTGCATTATAAGATTTAAAAGGATCTGACATGATTTCCCCTGTCTTCCTTATGTTTTAATGAATATTTCAAGTAATGTCTGATAAATGAAATTTGGCCTTAATCTTCAAATCACTAGAAGGAAAAAAATAGTTGGTTGTTTAAAGTGGTTAACTGTTCTTAAAATTTTTATGTATTCAAAGAGCTTTATGTAATTTCCTGAATAAGTTTAGTTATGAATAAGGATCATTTAGTTTAGGGCATTTATTGTTGATATTATTTAACTTGGGAAGGTGACCCTGAGCTGAATTGCAATTTGTAATTTGAATGCCCGTGGGCTGCCCTTCACTGGGTTGATTGGGAGAGATTATCTGGATTTCTAATATACTTTAATTACTCTGCTTATAAAAATTGTCACATTAGAAGCTTCTTAACTGTTGAGTTGGTTCTGTCAATTATTCACTAACAATAGGAATATACTAGGCTCTTCCATTGAGATTTGAAGATTTATACCATCAATGAAAGAACTGGAATGGCTCTATTTAAACCTACTCTGTCTTCAATAGAAAACAGTTTGTGATCTGCTTCTACTCAGGCAGCGATTGATGTATGGTAAATTGAAAGGATCTGTAGCCTCTTTTATTTTGTTAAAAGGCATTTTTTCAATTAAGGGAACATAGTACAAAATATGTTTTAAGTTGTTTGGGGAGTGATGTATTCCTCATGTTTATGTGGAGAAAAGAAAAACCCAAACAGTGTGAGTAGGATTTTTGGCGGGAGAAAGGTAGAGTATCTGTTAGTAATGGATAGCTCAGGTTTTCCAGAGAAGCTGTTGTAATTGAAATCTCAAAATGGGCAAGGTTGGAAGCGACCACAATGAGTCATCTGGTCCAACCTCCCTGCTCTCAAGCAAGGTCATCCTGGAGCACGTTGCATGGAATTGCATCCAAATGGTTCTTGAATGCCTCTAGTGAGGGAGACTCCACAGCCTGTCTGGGTGATCCATTCCAGAGAGCCATCACTTGCACAGCTAAGAAGTTCTTCCTCATGTTTGGGTGGAACTTTCTGTGCATCAGTTTCTGCCCACTACCTCTTGTCCTGTTGTGGGGTACTACTGAGAAGAACCTGGCTCCATCCTCCTGACACCTTCCCTTCAGATACTTGTACACATTGATGATGTCCTCACTCAGTTATCTTTTCTTGAGACTGGCCAGACCCAACTCTCCCAAAACCTATCCTTGTAAGAGAGAAATGTTGCCCTAATGTCTGCATGGGTCTCTTACAGATACACACATATTTATAAATAAGTCCTTTAAATTATGGTCTGAAGCACATTAGTCATAGTGTTGTGGTGATTTAGGCCTCTTGATCTCTCTTACTGCTAGGCATCTGCCAACCTGACAGCTCTGTTCAGATGAGCCAGATGGTTAGCAGCACTTGAAAGGCTCCTCCTCTCAAATGGTGTAGGGGTCTTCCAAGATACAGTGGTCTGATAGCCCTGATGTCCAGCTGACCAGCAACTCATTTGACATATGCAGTCTTATACAACAAACTACTCTTGCCTCCTCCATGTGATTTTGTCTCCTGCTAGCCTATGGAAAATGTGAAGGGAGGGAAGGTTTGAACTCAGTGTGTGTCTGGTGGGCCCAGAGGCAACTGATTCAGTGTCATGAAGAACAGAAATTTGTGTCCTTACAACCACTGGTAGAGTCTCACTGCTGAAGATATGTACTTAAATATCTTGGGTTTCTTTTTTTTTTTTTTTTTGCTCTGTTTTGTTGTCTGTCATTTAAATTGTGGACTGCAGTAAAATTATTCAATATCAGTTATGTAGTGGTAAGGGTGTTATATTGAAATAGAAGAGTGTCCTGGGCTCCATTCCTTGTTCTGGGATTTCACACTTTTATCCAATAACTGACTTTAATGTAGTCACAACAAAGAACAGAGCCTGAGCCTAAAAATAGTATCAAAACTGGATCAATGTGCCTTCCACCCCAAGGCGGTGCTTCACTGGTAATTACATTAAAAATTTGTATTCTGTTTTCTAAAATGAATGTGGCCACCTTATGCAGCCTGTTTTTTTTTTTTGGTGTGGGTTAGATTTCTGGGCCCCAGTAGTCAGAGACTGTGAGTTAGGTGCAAAACTCAAGGCTTTTTGAATTGCAGGCACCTAGGGAACTTTCTGGTCAAAAGAGGGTGATCTGACTAAGTGAGCAGTTTGGAAATTACTGGAAAATACTCAGGAATCTGAGATCTGTTTGTACCTTGCTTTTTAACCATTACATCCTTGGATCTCATCCAGCATCTAAGACCTGTCACTTATATGCTTCATGTTGTTGTGCCTGATGAGGGTATGTTGTAACACTGATATTTACGATGTTGGGCAAGTCTGTGCTATCAAGAACTTAAGCACCACAGGTGAATTTAAGCATTTGCTAAAAATTCTGCATGTTAGAGTTCTGAGAAGCATCCCTTTTCTCTTGTTAGCCTTCCCTACCTCACTGCAGCGGTCAGTGATTGTCATACACATTTGCAACCAGGCATATGACTCAGCAATCCTTTTTTCAGTAAACATTTAAATACATGGTTTATTGAAGCAGATTAAAATGAGGGAAGAACACTGAAGCATCAGTTAATAAATACTGAGCTGATAGGGGCATATTAATGTTTGATAATATGGTATCATGGTTTTTACAGTTCTGCTTGTACAGTCAGGAGTACAGCTCTGTAGTGGCTGTGATGCTATTATTATGGCTTTTGCAGTGCTGACACTTTATGAACAGTGATATATTTTTTCAAATGTTTCCTTTGAGGGATAGGAAAATTTATTTTGCATCTGAAGTTTCACATCTTGCTTAGCTTTTTGAAATCTAGTTTTTAATTCCACAAAAGTGAGTCAAAATTTGGTGCTCTTTTTAGGGTTTTTTGAATTATCAAAGAGTGAAAAGGCTGTTGCTCAAATATAAAGAAATTTTATAGATACTCTGTACGTATATTGCAGATCTAGGTGCAACTGAGGTTGAGAGATTCTGATTTGAGGTGGATTGCTTCTTCTGTTTGGTTCCCATTGTAATCGTACCAGTCTTGATATACTGGCTGCTCTATAAAGGGATATATAAAAAAAATCATATCTCAAATTGCTTAGAAACATTTAAGAGAGGGCTTGGATGTTTGAGTTGGACTTGAGCAGAATTTAGTCACCTTCCTTGCATGTTTCACTGAATCAGACTGAATGTGCAAGTGTCTGAAAGTGTGTAGGGGACTCAGTTTCAAGCTCTGAAGTTCCCTAGGTACCAAAATATGTGTGCCCAGAGACATTAAGGCTGTTTTCACAGGCCTTAGCTGTTTAACATTTAGCTTAGGCACTTTGAGGCCATAAAGCAGGTGTTTTAGCGCTTAAAATTCTTGTAATCGTGCTGTCTGTGCCCTGACTAAATACACTGATAACCACAAGTTCAGTGCAAAGTTCTGCCACCCAGCACACCAGCATTCATGACTGTGGCCAAGACAAAGGAGGCTCACCTTTTCACACATTAGGTCAAGTGGTCACAATCATTCACCAGTGAGTAGGAAGCCAAAAGTCTTTACCATGAGATGCCTGAAACCCACATCTGTGACTTGCCACCAGTCTCTCTAAGCATGGTTAGGCTGGGGCACTTTCTTCTTTGAGGACTTAGGCCATTGTGGAACCAGTGTGCAGCTGGTGTGCCACTTCTGTGAATCCAGATCCATTTTTTTTGCATGAATCTGCATGTATAAGGGAGGTAGGATAATACAGTTTGTTACTCATATCTTTGCGACAGTGCTGTGATACTTCATTGAAAGCAGACTTGAATCTAGATGCATCCATTTTGGTTGTGCCTTTCTGAATGCCAGTGTTATAGTCCATACTGAAACTAGCTTTTTGGTTTTTTTTAATGTTTCACAAAATTATGTATAAAAGTATTTAATGCGTTTTCCTTCACATTTTGTATTATATTTTATGGTAGTGTAAACGGTTACGATTTCAGAAATGTTATGTGTGTTTAGTGTCAACTGTATATTTGAAGCACAGACAAAAAATAAGTAAAGACCTGTGAACAAATTACTAAGTGAAAGCTGAACTGTGAGTTTGTCAACATGGGAGTTGGTATCCATAAAGCTCAATAAAATAAGTGCTATAGGGGCAATTTTCTCTAACTAGCATGTAATTAAATGGCGTAATAGTCAACTGGTTGAACTTGAACTGTATTATTTTCAAAGGCATATGGAGGGCACACAAGGACCTTCAGTTTAATCTTGTATAGGACTAGTTACTGGAAATCTGTGTGGCTTCTGCTGAAACCTTGCTCGCAGTTCTGGTCACCATAAGCAACAATTCTGGTGGAATGACAGGAGGAAATCAGTAGAGCTATTAAAGGAATTATTGATGTTTTATGGCATTTGAAGAAAGTGAAATTGGATGAGTAATTTTTAACTAAATTCTGAAATGTTGTGCTGAATATTGTTGAATACACTGAAAGGTGAGTGTAGTGCTGTCTAGCAGAGATCTGAGTTTTCCACCTGTAGCAGTAGCACAATTTTTGAGTTTTAAATCTCACTGCAGTAAGATTTATACAACCACAGAAAATGTGACTAGATAGATTTCTACAGGAAAACCCAATCTTCTGTCATACAATAGAGCTATATAATTTCTTTGTATTGATAAATAAGAGGGGAAGGGAAGGAGTAAAACCTTTCTGTATGAAATGTCAACCACTGGCATTTCTATTTTTGATATTATTTTAATGCTGTGTTTATTGTGTTGCTTGTTGCTAATCTTTTCAGCAGAAATAAACATACTTTTCATTGTATTAACCTGACTTATTTCTGGGAGGCCTTCAGTGGATAACTTTATTGTTGCACACATTTCTGAGTAGCTGACATCACCCTATCCAGGGCGTGTTGAGAGAATGTAAACCTCTTTTGTCTTCTTCACTGACATCAAAATTTTCCCTTTATTGTTCTCTGCATCAGCTAATCTCCATATCTTTTTGGTTCTGTGTGCTGAAATCTTCAAAGCTACCCCAGAGCTGAAGAAACCTTCACTTTCCCAAGTCAATTCTCATCCTGTTACCACATCTTTGGTAACATTAAAATAGAACCAATGCACAATGAATTTGTCACCAAAATATCAAAATGAGAAAATGTCCAGAAAGCCAGCCATATCCTCAGCTACTTGAGGAAGAAATGTGGCCAGCAGGTCTAGAGAGGTGATTCTGCCCACCTGGAGGATGCTGGGGACCTGAGCACAAGACAGGTATTGACTTGTTGACACAAGTCCAGAGAAAGGCCATGAAGTTGGTAAGAGGACTGGAGTACCTCCCCCTACAAAGACTAAGAAAGCTGGGGCTGTTCAGACTGGAGAAGAGAGTGCTGCGTGGAGACATAGCAGCCTTCCAGTATCTGAAAGGGGCCTGCTGGGAAGCTGGAGAGGGACTCTTGGTCGTGAATTGTAATGGTACAAAGAATAATGGGTACAAACTGAAAGAGGGGGAATTTGTTAGATATACAGCAGAACTTCTTTAGTGTGAGGGTAATAGAGCAGTGGACCAGGTTGCCCAAAGAAGTTGTGGTTGCCCCATCCCTGGAAGAGTTCAAGACCAGGTTGGATGCAGGTTTGAGCAACCTGGTGTAGTGGAGGTGTCCCTGTCCATAGCAGGGGAATTGGAACTACATGATGTTTAAGGTCCCTTTCAATCCAAACCATTCTATAATTCTGTGAACTGTGTTGATAATCTTGGTGATGTAAAAAGAGGAAGCAAGTTTGGATTACAAATCTCCAAATTTATATTATTGTTCTAGTTCCACTGGTCTGCACAGGGCACAAAGTGCCTGTTACCTCTCTTTGAATCTGAGCATGATGATGCTTTGCTTCTTTTCACTTTGCCTGTGTTTTTCTTGAAATAACTGATGTTCGTAGTTGAAATTCTAAGTATCAAAACCATTTGTCATTTTAGAAATACCCGTATATCTCTTCCCAATCTCCCTAGTTTTTTCCAAGGGATTTGGTCCTTCAGGTGATGTTTTTTAAATATTTATTTGTTTAAACATCTAAAGGTCATTCAGATCCTCTAAAAAGACTTTCATGAGCTTAATCTTGGCTGTACTGGCCAGCTGAATTTTGTAGATGCCTGGCTTGGACTGGGAACCAAGGAGCTGGGAGTGCCATCTGTGAAGAGGCCAGTATCTGTATTCATAGCCTGAGGGTGGTAGCCCCTGGCAATACTGGTAGAAGTCTTCTATCATGATGGGGAGTTCTGAACGCTTGTAGATCAAATTAAATGATATTGCATTAAGTCAGGATGTCAATATGCATGCAATGCAGATTATGGGCTAGTAGTGACTTAAAATTTCCATCATATAGACCAGGCTGCTGAATTTTTTTGTTTTACTCTTCTGAATTGATCTGAAGCTTGGCTCCATTTTAGCAGGAGGCTTACAAGGGCATACTTTATGATTACAATTTCTATACCCAGAGAAATAAATGGCTGTATTCCTTACCCAGGTGTAGGGTGTAGAAAACAATCCAATATTTCTACTACTATACCTATATATCCAGCACAGTCCTCACTGAGGTAGCACATTCCCTTCTTTAATAAACACACGGTTTGTTTGATCTGATGGTAACATTAGGAAAAGAAACACCTCTTTTTACTGAAGGAGGAAATTCATTATTTAAAACAGGTAAAAAACACACCAAGTTACCGTTGTAATGAAGCAACTGGTGGTTCCAGAGCTCTTAACACAATGGAAAACTATATGTATAAAGTTTTAGAAATAGACTGATGTTTGATGATATGCTTGTTTAGTGTTAAAAGAAAATGTAGAGGCCTGAATAAAAAGTAAAATTGCATTTATTCATGTTTTTATAGAGTTTAAAAATGTGGTTGTTGGTAGAAGCAGCTGGCTGCATCAGCTGCAGCATATATTGATGCCCCATCGATTCTAAGCATTTACCTTATTGCAAGCATTTGTGTAGGTTACTATGAATAAACATAAATACTGATCTGTACGTGTTGCCCTTCCACTGACACGGAGATATATTACCTTACTTTGAAAGTCTGTACACCCTTCTACTTTGCATAGATGGCTAAAAGAGATGCAAGGCACCCGTCTTTGGAGAGGCAATTTAGAGGAGAGAAAAAGGTCTTTGTGCAATTTTACAGCATAGTCTGGATGTAAATAGGGCAGAATTTGGTCCCTGAAGTTTTATTCTCTGTGTTATGAAACATCATACATTCTTTTCTTAACAAAATAAACCAAAAAACCACTTTGTTTTTACAGTTAAACTTTTTTTTTTTTTGTAATAGGCAAAAATAAATTTTTTAACTTGTTTCTTTAGCCTTGCTTTTATTTTTTCATCATTTATTCTCTAGATCTCACTATATCTACACCCTTTTGTTGGTCTTTTTTTTAATAAGAAGATCCTCCCAAAAAAGTGCTTGACTTTTTATGCTAATCTTGCTTCTATTTCAATTCATGTTGACTTGGAGAATATGCCTTGTAAATAAGAATACCAGCTGACGTACTGAATATAATCCTCTGTTTCTAAGCATTGATTATTTTCACAGCATCCTTAAAGGGTAAGCTGTCTTACTATCCAAATATCATGGCTGGGAAACTGAGGCTAACAAAGGCTGTATGATTTATGTGAAGCCACAGAGGGAATAAGTGTTGGGTTTAGAATTCCTGGCTTCTGTTGCTGTGTTTGGACTCATGCCGTTTCTCAAAGAAATACTTGATTCCTCCTAATATAGCATAACTTTCCTTGTGTGCTAAATGTAGCCATTCAAAAAGTAGCTGGTACTCAGTTCTCTGTCTGTCCTATTGAAACTAATGAATGCCTGCAGGCAGGCAAAAGGTATCGGTACCTATCGTTACCAGTATGTCTTATGTTTTAAATTATGTGTTGGGCAGAATTTTTGGATACTAATTTGATATAATGAGATGCGCTTCTAATATCAACCCTAGTACGGGAAGGCCTTGCAGCCAGCCTACTCTTTATTTAAAATTATTCCAGTTCAGATGTCCTAATGAGTTCTGTGAGTTGTGTAATTCTTTCATAATTTTCCCATGTTCCCAGAAGAGAACTAAGAGCTGGAGTTTTTTCTATTTTTGTTTTGGTTTATTTCAAATTAGGATGAGCATAGAATAAAGATCTAGGGAAAGATTTTTGTGAAACAGTTGCTATTGTGAGAATGGCAGTTAAGAAAAAATATTATAGTCCACAAATGTTAGTGTTAAGGCAAATCTCAATGCCTCTGCTGTTTACTGTTATCTTATAAATATCTTGACTCTGACTTTACAGTGCTGTTTATAGAATTTAATAAAGCAAATGTAATAATGCTGCCTGTGCTTTAATGCACAATCTCAATTGAGTTGACCAGAAGATAAATAGGAACAGGAATGATAGTGCGTTCCTACAGATTGTTTTTAATAAGCATGTTATTTAGTTGATCAGCCTGGTACTGTAATACCTCCTATCCTGCTCTACCAGACAAATTTATTAATGTTTCCCCCCCCTCCCCATTTCTCTGAGTACATTGATTCCCTGCAGACATATCTCTATTAAACCTCTAGAAAGTCACAACTTCCAAATTAGATTAAGTAGCAGGAATGGTACTAGAAGAATCAAAGAAAATTGAGTGCCTTATTGAATTCATGCCACATTGTCTGTGGAAGAGATGGGAGTTATGTGCAGTGGTAACTTTTGTCTTTACTGTACTAACAAAGCTGTGGGCATTGCTGTCAAACCTAATTGTCTGTAGCACATCAGGATAAAATGAACCTTTATCTAAACTCCCACCTAGTGAGGTTTTACAAATGAGAAGTAGATTTCATAAGGAAGCTTTACAGTTGATCAAAATCATTTGCCATTATTTGCTGTACACAACCCTATCCTAAAAATCCTAGTGACAAAAATTTTAAAGAAGCACCTGGCTTTGGATTGGAAGCAGATTTACTTGTCATGCTAGCAGTTGCAAAATGCAGATATTCATTTTTAAGCTGCCAATTTCTCATTTTGATCTGACATATTAAAAAGCATATAATTAATGGTTGACATTAGTAATTAACATTACTTTTATGGTGCTTAATATGCCATCATTCATCCATCAAATAACTGGTATGCATAATGTCTTTGCATAAAGGTTTTAATTGAACAAAATGATCCTTCAGTTCTCACACTCTATGGTTTGAAGTAGTTGTAAGTGCATTTTAAAAATATGTGAATTTTTCATTTATTGAGCATAAACATTGGTTTTTTTCTCCCCAGGAGTGCACACGAACGTGTAAGCCAGGGACTTCAGCTAGGGAAGGCAGCAGCAGACGCACAGCTTCCATTAGTAGCTAAAGAGCACCACCTTGCTGTCGCCACTGCTCTCTGGAGAAATTTCTTTCCCTACTTGAAGAGCCAGAGAATGTCACAGATGCCGCCTTCCCCACAGCTTGCTGATACAGCTGCAGGTTTGCATTGACCCTCCCTGTGACTTGGTGCTATTTTCTGGGTCACAAACTTCCAAGGATTTTGTATTTTGAGATGTTTTTCCTTCCATGTAGTAACTTAAGTAGGAAAAAATGTGGAAAGTAGAGTCTATGCTAAATATTTTGACACAGAAATATTATAGTGTTGAATTCTCTAATAGGATACAAATAAATTGAGAACGCCAAAGGGGTTTGGAGCTATACAAGCCCGACTTCTTTTTCACTACTAGTCACAGATTATAATCCACATTACAAACGTTTTACAATATAAATAAGAATAACGTTTTTCACTATATCCAGAATTTACATACTTTTGTAGAAGTTTATTATAATTCTCTGTTTAACTATACATTATGGTGGAAATACAAACTAAATTTTTCAAAATAGTATTTTACATTTGACAACAATTTTTAAAAGGTTGTCTACATGACTTTTTTTTTTGCCAAACCCTTATAATCGTGGTCATAAAAATATTTCTTAATTTTTATTATTTTTCTTGCTTTACACTGAAGGCTTTTAATCTTGAAGTATAACATTCTATATGTGTGTGAACTCTGTGTGCAACCAGTCACCTTGACAGTGAAGAGAAAGCTATCCCAGTTTGATCTTTAACATCAGTAGCTAGCATTGTATTCTGTAGTTACAATGAAATCTTGTATCCATTTAACTAAAATTCAGAGGAGTGAAATATAAAATATTTTTTCCCATTATGGTATGAATTAGATAAAATTACAAGCTCGGGGTACTGAGTTGGTAATAGAAAAGCTAAAAGACGCTTCATTTGAAGCAGCTCTGTGGTAGTTAGGAGGTAACATGAATGAAAGAGGCTAGTGTGCAACAGTAGTGGTCTCACACTGCTGAAGCGTATGTGAGACACAGTAATACAAATCAAAGGAAAGGTTGTTAATGTCAAAACTTTCATTCGTTTCCTACAGTGTCGTATCTTTTTTTATTTTATATTAGCACAGCGAAGTAGCAAGATCAGCAACCTATTATAAACTCCTCTGAGAAGCAGCGGAGTGCAGTTGTGACCTGCTTTATAGAAATGTGTTAGGTAGCACTACAGAGGAAGGCAAACCTTTCCCACGCTGTGTGAGCTCCTTGCAGCCCAGAGGAGAGAGCAGCTCTCCTGCTCCCCCTGCCAGGCAAATGGCCTAGGACTCATGTTACTGCTGCTGCTGTCTCCCATTTCTTCCCAAACTATGTTATGGCTGATGCTGCAGAAACAAGGTGATAATCTCTGGAAGAAGGCTACCACAAATTGCTTCCTTACCTAAGGCATAGTGGTGACTCTGTGTGACCTTGTTTATTCCAAGGCACATAAAAAAAAGTGAACTCCTTAATGGCTTAAGGTAGTCAGTCTCTATACCGTTAATTAAAATAATTTCAATGTTGTTTCTGAAAACTACCCTTTTCCATCTAATGCAAAGTCATCTTTTCAATGCAATCAGGTTTGTAACTATTTAATATTTATATTTAATTTGAATTGGAGAATTTGGGGACTAGTGAGCCCCTTTTTCATTACCCTCTAAAGTCAGTTCTGACTCATTTGATGCCTCTCATTTCCTATAAACTAATAACTGCTCAGCATTTCAGATTACATTTTCTTTCTGAGTTTTAATGCCCTTGTCATTTGCAGTATAAAGAATGCACTGTATGTTTTATTCTGCTCATGTTAGATACAGATTCTCCAGTAGACGTAGCAGAACAGCAAAAGGTTATGCTTCATTAACAAAATGCTGCACGAAGTACTGCCCCAGTTTCTAGATCTGCAACTGTTACATGGAGATCCTTTTCAAGAGTAAATTTGTCTGCAGTACCTTTATTTATGCAGTAAATTTTGATATATAAAAGTCTATTCTAAAAATACAAAGGTACCAGTTTTTACTGAGTGAATTCTTTCCAGATACAGATTTCTTCACTCTGAGAAATGTGGAAAAACAGTGAAACAAATAAATAGAACTCAGCTCTGTAAAGCGTAGTAATACTTATGTTTGCAAGTGAAGATGTAGTGAATGAAGGTAATAAAGGGAGGTCAAGACAAAAAAGCAGGTTTTAAGACATGGGTTTTACTGCATAGATGGTAAAGCTTTGCCTTCAGGATTTATAATATATGGGTTTGTCAATCTATTTAAAATTGCATATATTTGGATCCATTTTTCCTCCTTTGCAGCCAGGTGTCTTGATGACTTACAAACTGCTTAGGATAGAAACTACATTTTTAAGGTGGGTACAAACACTCTCTGTTAGAACAGTTGCCCAGTTTTAATTGAGATTTCTGGTACTCCCAGGCCGCACATTAATAATTGTGTTAATTTTCAGTGCTTTTTAGTGGAATAGTCATGTACTGAGAAACTATTAAGATGGTTTTTCTCTCTTTGAAAACAGGTTTTACTCTCTTAGCTTTGGATATGCCCAGTAAAGCCCTGTCAGATCTCCAGCCACAGCCTGTTCTTTCAATGATGCAGCTGTTTGGATGGGATGATATGGTGTGGCCTCAGCTGGTGGCAAGATATCTAAGTCATCTTATTCAAAACAGGTGAAAAATTGTGACTACTTGTTCTTCCAGTACCTTTTCATGCTTCATTTGACTTGTGGAAAATATTGCTTCAAATGGTAATGTTTCGTTAAAGTGGTCCTGATTCTTTGCGTCTTCTTAAGCAGGGTCAGCTAGCACAGATTGTCCAGGCCAATCCAGTCAGATTTTTATATACCTGAGAAATTTTCTCAAAGTAAGCCTCTATGAATTTATGATAGATGGGTGGTGATGTTTTTTTTGTGGTGTGCTTTTTTTCTCTGCCTCGCCCGCTTCTGAATCAGGTTTTAGACGCAGGGGAGGTGAGAAACGAGAGAGAAAGAGGGAATATTTCTGTGTCGGACTGTATTTGAAAGTGAAAAATGTTGCACATTTTTAGGGTACATAGTGTACTAAGGAGCATAACTGTAAGTCAGGATATGGTAAAGATTATTTAAGTGTGGTTGACAAAGATGAGGCTATGGCCTTCTTGCATGGAGGTGTTAAAAAAGGTTGCATTGAAAGTGATGGAAAGCAGTTACTTAAGTATTCCTTAGCAATATTCATTAAGCACCTTCAGAAAAGCCTTTGGCACCATCTCCTGTAACATACTCCTGGAAAAACTGGCAGCACACCCCTTGCACCTTGCAAAAGGTACACTTTTTGCTGGGTTAGGAACTGGATGGAGAGCCAGGCGTGGAGAGTGATGGTGAACGGTGCTGAATCCCCTTGGCAGCTGGTCACTAGCGGTGTCCCCCAGGGATCAGTGTCTCCCTTATCAGTTGCCTCAAGCCAACAAGTTAAAAATGGACATATCTGAGAGTAGGCGAAAGTGTGTCCCTACCTTAGTAACAGAGCCGTAAGATGCTTAGATTCCCTGTGAAAGATCAATCAGTACCTAAGGTAAGACATTTTTGGTAGAATATAGAGGCGTCACACTCTAAACGCTGTCCTCTTAAAAGCAGGTCTTTTTTTGTAGCATGATTCATATACTTACTTACCTTAGGCAGTTGTAGAGAAAAAGTTATCCAAATGTCTAAGCGCTTGGATCATAAGATTTCATGGTTACTGCGCTCTGGTAATTTTCACATCAAACATTTTTACTTAAAAAGTAAAAAGATTATTTTGTTGCCAATACTGTTATGTAGGCTGCAAGCTCTGGCAGCATAAGCACAAGCTTTGGCATTTCTTTTGCAGTAGTACCTAAAAGGTCCATGTTGTGTCGTGCATGGTAGTATTATAACCTGTTAAAACTTCTATCGGATAGTTACTGTTCTTTCCTTTCTGAGGGTTTAGCAGCATATTCCTCTCCAGTTTTAGGAAGATGCCCAAGTAGGCCACCTACCATCAAGCAAGAGAAACAAGAGTGAGACTACAACAGAAAGTGATTTTGTGAGCCTTTGAGGCCAAGTAGACTAGCTGTGTACATCAAGTTTACATGAAACTGAACTTGTTTACATGTTACTGCAAATACTATTAAGTCCATAGGTATCCTGGTTTTTTCTCTTTCAGTACTGGAATACAGTGTTAATTTTTAAAATTTTATTTCTTTGTATTTGATCTCCTTACTTTGTCAGTAGTACTTCTTCAAGGATCTTCAGACAAAATATACAGTTGTCATAGGTTTTAAGTAAATGAAGCAGGAAAAAAAAATCCAAAAAAAACCAAAGCAAAACAACAACAACAACAAACCAGAAAAAAAACAAACAACTTTGTTAAAGTTGTTTAGTGAGAAACACAATCCAGTTTGTTTTCTCTCTGGGCCTGTGTTGACTTTCTCTTGCAAGCATGAGTAAAAATCAGTGTAGAGTAAGTAGATTTACATGTAAATGTATCAAAAAAAGAGTACAAGCATTTTTCATTAAAGCTGAATTACCTAGTACTGACCAGGGAGAAAATCTTTCAAATAAAAGATGCAACTACTTTCAAGAAATTTCACTGAAGCACACATGGAGCTTATCTGATAGAAACTGGAAACAGAATGTAGAGCAGACCTGCTCTCTCTTAGCAAGGAGCTTCTGCAGAATTAATGATGCGAGGCTGATATACTTGGGGGAAAAGTGACTGAAGCAGCTACTCACAGTAGCAAGGCAACTAAAACTTCGGGATTACAGAACAGTAGAGTACAGGGATTGTGCATTGAATGACTGGTCTGACACCTGACTGGTAGAATGGTAGCAAGTGTTTGATTGAAAGTATATACAGCAAGTTTGTGTTGTGATATATATACTTGTGTGTGTACACGTGCATAAATAATACACTTCTAAGTGTACTGTCAAGTATAGTGGTTTCCTTTCTCTTCTCCAGCATGCCTTTTTATGTTTCCTTTTTCACATGTTTTGAACATAACATACCTTTATTTGCTAAAGTAGACCTTCTCCATTTTTAACATAATTAGAATGAAGCAGGTTTCAGAGTAATGTGGAGCACTTGGGGTAGCTTTATGTGAAAGGCTAGAGTAGCTTAAGTAGTGTCAATATGGAGTTCCAGACTGCTTCAGATAAACTATTTCCAGCATTGTAGATGGTCAGTTTAGATAAGGCTGTCAAATTACCCATTGTTAGAGTAAGGTATTTATAAATTTGTATATAAATTCGTTGTGTGAATTCCCCACCTTTTTTGTAGCCAAAACGTATGTACATGTTTATATAGCCTTTATATTACCATGGGTGGCATTACCAAATTTATCATGTTCTCTGTGTTTAGACATCAGGATGTGGTGAGCAAAGCCTGTAGAGTATGCAAAAGCAATGCCAGTTGGCCTTTCTGTTACTTTAATTGTTTCTGTACACTGCCTCTAAACACCTACAGCCAAACAACACACTCTGCCAGCTTTTTACCGACTTTGATTAGATCTACTTTTTCTTCCTCTTCTACCTATGCAGTTCACTGTGTGAAGCATTTTCTAGTATGGGATATCCATCCTATGAAGCTCTGTCAGTGCGTTCTTGGTTTCGGTGCATCTTGCAAATGTTCATAGATCAACCAAGTGGTGTGCTGGCCAAGACAGATGCTGAGCGAACAGTTGGTAAGTGTTCACATTTCCCTAATGTTTGCAGTAACGATTCTATATTGCAAAACTGGCAAACATTTTCAGCTAATTACAAAATGTATTTTTGTTTGTATTCCTTTACTTTTACCTAATTACAAAATGTGTTTCTTTACACTGCTTGTGCTATTTATTGATAGTTTGCCTGCTCTGCATATGACAAATTTATCACAAACAAAGATAAAAGAGCTTGTTTCCTTGGAAGCAAAGAATAAAAACTTGCTCCCAAGGAGACAAGCTATTTTTCCCCCATGGAGAAACTGCTCTAAAAAAAGCGAAAATCTGAAGTAAATAGTCAGAAATCACGCTGTGAATGGCCTAAAAGAAAAGGAAAAAAATCTAATTGCAATTAATTCTCCCCCTTTTTGTATTGATATTTTGTTTTCTTAGAGAAATACTTCACTTCTTCTAAAAATGCAGTTCTGATTATGTTTAGAACGTATCTTCTAGTGACTATTTCTCATACACATTTTATAGATTTTGGAGAAAAAAAAAAGCCCATCAGTACAATGAAAGACTTGGTTGTCCATATTTAATACTTTTCATTCTCTTATAACTCAATGTATGAAGTATTAGAAAAATAACTAATTTGAACATAGCATCTTTGTCTGGAGAGATGCAATTGGTTGCAGAATACGTGTGTTTTAGCCATTTTAAAATAATGTTTCACTTTATCATTTTGGGACTAAAGTAAATCTAAAAGCATAACTGTATTCTGTATTTACTCATGTGCTCTCTTGTAATAATCAGGGAAAGCTTATATGGAGCAGCTGACTGAAATGACAAGACTGATTTTTAAACTCTCAGAAGTAGAAAACATTCTTTCAAAGGCTCATGTTGAAGAACCAGTTTTCAAGCAAGACCCAAAAATTGCTCTTGTTCAGTTCATTAAGGTAATGTACATCTATCTCTGTGTTAGTTTCATAGGACAATTTTAGTGAAAAATAGATTGAGGTGTTGAAAAAGAAATTACAAAAATCTCTTAGCTAGTTTAAGACTTAGTAAGTTTATTTACATTTCTTTTAATGTTTTTGTTTTCTCAGGCTGTTGGTAGAACTTACAGTGGCCTGCAGACACTCCCTGAGAAATCTGCTATGGTAGCAAAGACTCTGGAGTATTTAGGTGATGTATTAAAGTATGTAAAACCTTATCTGAAGGCAAAAGGACCTCCAGAAGGTCTGCAGCTTACATATTGGATCATAGGTAATTATTTTGCAATCTCCTTTTTTTAAGGAAATAGTTTTAAGGAAACAATAAAATTTTAATCCTTTTTCCCCCTCTATACTATCTATATATATATATATATTTTCCTCTGTACTATTTAATGCTTTAAAAAAGAAAGTCATCAAGACATTACAGTTACTTATTTTTTTTTCATAGATTTTCTTTGATCCTGACGTCTAACATCCTTGTGGGTTTTGTGGGTTTTTCTTATTACTCCTGCAAATCAGTATTTTCAAAAGTAAGATGTTTTTGTGTCTTTCACTACTGAAAACCACCTCTTTTACCTAAACAAACCCAGAAACAGTGACAGAAGATGTTTTTTTGACTATTTAGCTGTGGTGAGGATTGTTTTATGTCACAGCAGTTCCTGAAGTTACAACAATTTATGCCCACAGTGGATCTGCCCTTTCCATAGAGGGTCACGAGATCTTTTCATATGAGGTCTTTTGTTGTCTCCTTCCTCTGCCAACTCGTATTTGAAATGAAAGTGATGAGCTCTGACTTTTTCTTATAGTACGTAAAAGTTGGTATACACCCTTCATAAAGAATTCCAAGTTTTAACCCTGCGGGTTGAAGCAATGTGCACCTAACATGGGTATCCCAGCTGTGGGGGATAGGCTGGCTCATCAGAGAACCACTGATTTAAATGATTTTTTTCAGTCTTTGTGTGGCATAAAGGTAGAAATGGAAGTGCAGCCAAAGAGTTGCAGAATTCAGCAAACTGTAAGCAGATTTGGTTAGGGGTTGGTGGAGGGTTAGGAGAGATAAGGTGGAGTTTAAAACTATATTCTTCAGGGGTTTAGGTTAAATATTAGGAAAAGGTCTTTCACCAGAGGGTTGTTGGGCACTGGAACAGTCTCCAGGGAGGTGGTCACAACAGCAAGCCTGACAGAGCTCAAGATGCATTTAGACAATGTTCTCAGGCATGTGATGCCTTCCTTGGGATGGTCCTGTGCAGAGCCAGGAGCTGGACTTTGATGATCCTCGTGAGTCCCTTCCAACTCAGGATATTCTGTGTTTCTATGATAAGCAGTGTTATGACAGGCTGCATCATATTTACTGGAGTTGCATTAGTGGCCAGGTTGGCTTAGGAACATGATTTGCTTCGTTTTGGAACTGCTTCTCTTACCCCTGTACTTTACTAAAACTCAACTCTAGCATTTTTTCATTGACTGTGGAACTGCTAATACCATAGAAAAAGAAGAGTGCTGTGTATCATCAACAAATGTGCCAATCTGACCCACCTACCTTTAGAAATAGAGTAAACCTGCTGTATCTCAAAGACTGAGGTAATGATTTGCATGCACATGCAGGTTAAATCATGATTATAAGGAGCACAGCATAAGCATGATCAAGATGCAAAAGGTGCATCAAATGTACTGGAATTAGAGATTTATATTGCAAGATCAGCATATTTTGATACACACAACATATATATCAAAAATGTTTTTAAATACCCAGATGTGAATTAGAGCCATGGAAAGTAGTTTTAGATTGTTATTTTCCTTTTTAGGTTAGTATTGTCTTTTCTGTCCTTTGCAGTAGGAAACAATCCATCTTCAGTCATGCTGCTGTGTGCAAGAAATTGTCCTTTTCTTTTTAGTTAAGAAAACATAAAAAAGGTTTAAAAAAAATAAATCTTGAGTGTATTTCAATCACTGCTTCACATTCTATGGGCTTGTTAAATTATAAGGACAAAGCCAGAAACTTAACAAATCTAAACACCTCCCGTCTGTAGTCAGATTGTGTCTTGTACTGTCCCATACATCACAGCAGCGATAATAGAAGGAGTACTTTTAGCTGGAATGACCATGTTTGTTTCAAAGTAGGAAGCTTAGGCAATGTTATTAGAAGTATTGTTAGGTGATCGTTCTCTTTCCCTGTGATTGATCATTGTGTTTTCTTTCACTCCACAAGATTAATGTTGTTTTGCGTTGTTTTTAGAGATGGTAATGAATGACTTTTATAGATTAATAATATCTTGTAACAGGCTATTTTTTATTTTTCATGATTTTCAAAGTCTTAAACACTTGCTTGGGATATTCCTGTATTTTCAACCCAACAAACTTTTCCTTGCCTCTAATTAAAAATAAAGTTAAGAATATCTGTGGGAACTACTACATAGAAATCTTGTTTTATTTAGTGTGTGTTTTGAGTATCAACACTCCTGAGTATGATTATTTTCTCAAGAAAAATTACACCTCACCTGCAGTAAAGATGTTTCTCAGTGTTATTTACGCATCAACACTTTTTTTTTTTTTTTTTTGCAAAAGAAAGATCTTAAAACTGGCTCAAGGCTGTGCAAGTGATACTTTAATGTGTTGAAAACAAGAAAGATCTCTGAGGCTCTCTGTTTGTGAACTGAGAACCTACAAAGATCTGGCAAGATCATGCTGGTTTAATGAGGTTGGCTGCCCCTTATTCTTTTTAATCTGCTGAAATTAAATACAATTTGAGAGATATTTAATGTTTTCCTAACATTGAATTTGTGTGTGAGTAGTGCTGACATGGCCACAGTGGTGTTAGATAAATGTGAAGGGAAGGCAAAGACAGTGTATCTCTAGAATGGGATGAATGCACACAGTAAGGTAAATGTTTAAATGCATGTGTGCTGACTGCAGTGGTGTTATGGATCAAGTGTAGTTAAGTTTTCTGCAGGGATGTAAAAGACTGTCCTTTCTTTAGCATTGCTCTACTTTTCCTAATGCAGCGTCACTTGCCTAAAAACTTCTAATTGTAATATATTGACTATACTTTTATTTTCATGAACTCTAAATGGATTGCTTAGTTTTTTTGACTGGATTTTTTTAAAGGGATGCCATGGAATAAGTACATGGGGGCGAGACATTTCAGCTGCTGTTGCTATTCTCGGATTATCTAAGTTAATATAATTGTCTCTTTAGGCTTTCTTCTTTTTTTTTTTTTTTCCCAACAGGATGTCTGGTGAAATTCTGGGCACCAATACTGGCTACTTCCAAAGCACAGCAACTCTTGTTTCGCATTGTGGATTGCTTGTTGCTGCCTCACTCTGTGCTCCAGCAGGACAAAGAGCTGCCTGTGGCTTTGCTGTCTGCCATTCAGGAAAGCCTGCCTCTTTATCTTCAGGTAAATATCTGAACTCCGTTATCAGCACACAAACATATCTTCAGGAAAAGATTCATATTGCAGAGGATGTTTTCCTTTTCCCTAATCAAAACAAGCATTGACTGAATTTTAAAAAGCAGCAAGAGGAGTTTTTTCTTCTTACAGAAATGAAAGGAAAATTGCCGCCCTCTCGGCTTTCCTCTCATGGCATGCAGCTATGCTGTGGTACACTCCAGAGCTTCTAGTCTGTACATAGGAAGCTTTTAGCCAACCTGCTGGTTACACTGGTCTCCAATGTTTCTGAAACAGTGGATCAAGTTACAATAATATGTAGTGAGACACTTGTAAAGATGACAGAGCAAGCAAATGTTTTGAATCATCCTTGACTTGGCTAACTGTAGGTATAGACATTATGTTTTGGTCTTAGGGACAAAAGAAAATCCTCTTTATTATGGCACCAGTTTATCTTAATGCTTTGAGAATATGTTTTACTAAATCAAGTTCCTGCTGCTTGCTTTTACATGGCTAAAGCCTTCTTGCCCATTATTCCTCCCATATTTCCCTCAGCTTCCCTGTCCCTCTTGAAATGATGGAAGGCTTGTTGATGCTGTAAAAAGAGACTAATTCCTGCTGGTGAGGAAGAGTGTATTTTTAAAATAAATAAGTTGATGTGTTTTCCTTGTAGATCCTTGGGTCTTTTTTGTTTACCATCTTAGTCTTCATTTTGGTTGTAGTCTTAACTGACTACTTTGCAAGATTGTATTGTGAAACAAGGCAGTGATGACACGGCAAACATCCCTCGGACTTAATCCTTTCAAAAGTAGTTGCATTGTGATCGATGGCATGTCATATGGAAGTGAATATGATTATATAATGATGTGCAGAATATGACTTGCTTTGCTTCTCTGTAGGTATTTTCAGAGTCTATATACATGGAGGACCATCTGGACAATGATATTGCCACAGAGCATGAGTGTATGTTTGCTAATTTAGTATTTAGTCAGAGAGCCATTTTCTCTGGAATCTGCACAGACGGATGCAGTCTTAAGATGAAACCACTTGAGTTGGTTTTGGAGTCCAAGTGTTGTGGCCCCTTGTTCCCCATTTTCTTTGCCAGCTTCTGACTTCTTGACCTCACTTTTGTATTCTTCAGCAGTCTGCTGCATAGTCCATATACTTTCTTGTTATGCTAGATGATCTTGCTTGACCAAATAGTTTATTTTAGACAAATGCTGCTTCTGGTAAACAAGTAATTCATTAATTTGACAAACTCTTTTAGAGACAGAAGACAAAGAGGAAAATTCTGGACTTCTTTTTCTTGTTTCAATATGGGACTTCTTCATTTTATTAATTGTTTGTATTTACAAAATCCCAACCTTAAGTGCTTCAAAATGCTTTGTTCAGTCAAAAATACTTTCTTCCCTTTTATTTGGAAAAGTAGGAAAAGTCTGATTAAGGATGAACTCAAAATGAAAATATTTCAAGATCATCTTAAAAATTAAAAAAAAAATAAATTCTTCTGAAATCCTTTGAGATCAAATTGATTCTAGGCATTCTGACATCTCAGGTGATTGTTTCACAATTATCATAGGGCTAAATTAATTCCTTTTCACCACCATGTGCATTCCCATTTAATTTGTTTTAATGATTCTGTGAATCATTTGTGAGCTGAATCAAATAGTAACTAGCCCCAAAAAACAAACCAACTCCCAAATGGACATATAAAAAAAGTGATAAAACACTATATGTGGAAAGAAAGCATGTAAATTTGGTGGGAGAAAATACGGAGAAACAGAATTCGTTGGGAATAACCTTGCCTTGACTGAGTTAAACTGCAGGGGAAATGTGTGATCAGACCCTCCCTGGGTGGCTTCCATGTGCCTGGTGCTCATTTGTAGAGGTGGAGCACTGGTGTTTCAGTGCAGGAGCTTAATTCACCCTAGTGTTAGACTAACACTGTTCTTTAGATCTGTCCCTGTTAATACTCTATCTTACAACTTAATCCTTTGGCAGTTACATGAAAATAAACAAACAGGAATTTGGAGACCATGCAAAATATCTCATACATGCAAATTCGTTATTCACAGTCAAGTATAAAAGCCCTTGAGTAGAATTTCTACTCAGCAGTCTTTTTGAATTTTTTTTTTCAGTTCTTCAGTGTGGGCTGCTCCTCCTCGGTCAAAAAAAAAACAACCTTAAGAACTCAGAAGACTTCTTAGTTTTGCTAGCAGTGATTTGCCAAAACTTCGCTCTTTCCAGAGCTTTTAACCGCTACTCTTCATGTGGTTTACTTGGTCCAGGTTTTAAAGGGATTTGAAATCAGTCTTAGTAGCTGTTAATTAATGTCACACATTCATTAATGCAGCAATCTTACAAAATCCTATAGAATTCCTGATTTTTTTCATCTTTTAGGATGTACAAAGCTTCTTTTCCCACAGCATAGTTTATTTCTACTTTCACAATTCATCAAAACCAATGACTGTATCTCACTGTCCTTCATCACGCCAAATCACAGGTTTATTTTTAATGGGTCAAAATTAAAGGCTTTGTTTAGTTTTACATTATCACATATAACTGTCAAATGTACTAATTAGGACTGGACATTGTGTTTCCCTCTCCTAACTTCAGACTGTCTGTATTCACTTGTTATGTTTCAGTTTATACAGAAATTTGGACTATACAGTTGTGCCTTCTGACAATTATTGGGGAGCTGGTCTGTTTGCCACTGTACATAGAGCTTATCTAGAACTTTTTTTCAAATTCAGTCACTGATGCTTGCATTGTCAAAATAGCTTAGCTCTAGCAGCTTTTAAACTAGTTGGTTTTTTTTCTTCTTGCCTAGAGGGTTGCTGTCTGGATGCTATTTCTATCCCTGTGCATGATCTGTTTTGGTAATATTTGATGACCTAAGAAATATTTTATTGAGATATAATATCAAAATTGCCCTCAGAGTTGTTTGAATGACTGACTTTGAAACGTAAAGCACAAAGAACATGAATGAACAGACACTTTAGAGTTTTATGTGACTGTTCCTAATTATGAGATTGTGAGGCATGTAAAATTTAACCCTAGGTATTTCACTGCTGTAAAAATCAGTTGAGTTCATTTGTGTGATAGTGCATTGCTTAAGCCTACCATAGGAAGTTTCAGACTGAGATTGCTCTTGATGGATTTCTTGAAGAATGATTTGGAGGACATTTAGTACGCATTTACCAGTAATTTGAGAAAGAGCTGAAGTGGTACATGGAACTTGCTTTGGAGAAGAAATACTAGTTTAGATTTATCTTGCAGAAAACACTGTGGGTGCATGGAATAAACATTGTATACATAATGATGGGAAAGGTAAGATACCCTGCTTTATTTATCAATTTTAATCCTATCCAAAACCAGAAGATTGTTGATTTCTGTCTAATTACAGTGTGGTAAAACAGCTTCATTCTTAGCAGTGCTTGGCACATACATTTTCCAGTGATTTTAATGGGTCTGTGCAGGCTCAGCATTTGTCAGAGTTCAGACCTTAAAAGCCCTCCTGTGAGCCACATCTGTGGTCTGATATTTGAGCAAGCTGATTAATACATTTTGTGAATTATAGTATGTATTTAATAGGAATTGTACAACATTAATTGGTGAACAGCAGATTTATTCCAACAGCAGGACTTATAATGTAAGTCATCATTAGGTAGCTTGGCATTTCTGCAGTGAACAGTTCCAGTAATCCATACTAATCGGTTCTTTGCTCTCCACAGGTGATTTACAGATACACAGATAAATCAGAAGAGGCAGCTCTGGCCACAAAAGGTTCCTGCAGTGAACATGGATAGGAATCAGTTGCCTTTCTGCTAAAATAAGGAGCAGATGATGTCATTCCTCTCTGCTCCCCTTAAAATGTCTTTAGTTTTTTTTAACCTCAGAAGATGGCTAAAGAACATAGCTAAGAAAGAGTGGCTCTATCAACGCTTTAGAGTCCATCTGCTTTGTAGGGATTGTCTTAGGGGTCTGATGTGATTGATTTCAAATCCCTGGTCAAGAACTGCAGTCCAGTAGCATGCATTTCTTTATTCTCTCAGATGAACAGTATTACTGGGTAATTACTGGTGGGATTTAAAAGAAGAAATTTCTATGTGATTACCTTGTGCTCACGTCCTTGCCCAGTGCTGCCTAGGATGTTTTGCCATTGTACCTGAAGATTTGCAGCTATTGTGCAATGTTGGTAATTTATCCCTTGTGCCACTTGAGGTATGATGTTGTGAGACTTTGTGAAGGTCTGTTGCTCTCTGCACTTTGTAAGGAAAAGGAGGAGTCCAAAATAAAGAATGCAGTTTTGAGCTGAAGACTGCCCTTGTGTCCAAAAGAGAAATCCAAATTCTCTTCTAGTTTTTTGGAGTGCAGTTTCTGGAATCAGTTGACTTCAACTCCAGAAATGAAAATGGTTTTATGAAGGATCAGGCTATATTTGTTGATTCATTTTCAAATGGAATTATTAGGTCTGCAAAAATTAGTCACCATTCTTTCAGAAATCTAAATTCTAATATTATTTTATTTTTATTGCACCTATTAAATATCTCTGGGCTTATTTCTTAAAAACTGCAACTCTTAATAGTTAATAATAACCAATTTATTCTTTTTTTGATATTGTGTATCAAACCTTCAGTTTGAAGAAGTGTCTCATTTTAGTAACTATCATTGTTAGTATTCTATTCTTCATGTCTTTCTGCAGATATCCTCTGCAAGGCTGTGGTATTTTTTGTGTCACTTTTATCAGATAAATTAATACACTTTCTCACAGATGTTCGGGGTTTTTTAGTATTAAAAGTCTAGAGTCTTACGAGTGCCAATTCCGATATTTGGATTATGGAATACATTCTGTCTTTGCATATGAGATATACTACAGAAACACAGACAACTCTTCCTTATGCCTGCTGCACTATCTTACAGAAATGTCAAATATACAAGCTTACACACTGAATAGTCTGTCATCTGTAACAGTGTCTCTGTGAGTCTGCTACTTAGCAAGAAGTAACAGACTACTTCTTTTTAAGAATTCTGATACCGCAGCAGCTGCTCTTTCCTACAAAATTTTGTTCTATGTACAGAAAAGGAGAAGCCTCAGTTCAGGAAGCATGCGTTTTATCATTGATACTTGCTAAAATTACCAAGGAGCTCTAGAAGTATATGAAGTTAAACCCTTAACCCAATAAATCTGAGTTCAAGAGAGCCACCTACAGCAAGTCTTCAGGCAGATCCTGAAGCACCTCGTTTCTTGAAATCTCGTTTTTCCTGTATTTATTTCTATGAACCAAAAGTGAGAACTCCCCATTTCAAGATCCTCAGCTATGTCTCAGCCTTCTTTTTTTTTTTTTTCATGAAATAGTTCTGTCGTATTCACACAGACAGGTATAGATGAAAGCATTTTTGGGGAAGGACTTCTGCAAAAAGCAACAGAAATACTCTTTGTCAGCCTCTTGGCTCCTCCTACCAAAGCAGGAGTCTAATGGAAGTTTGAAGTACTGTTGAAGTTACTGTCTAGGGAACTCTGTGCTTGACTCGGTTTTACATCATTATTCTTGTTGGACAAAACTATCCTCAAAAGGCTTCTGTTTGGGCTGCTGACTGTGACCCTTGAGACAGGAGATCATGGAACTTTATTTTTTTCTTAGCAATTTGTTCTTTTTCATCTGAATAATCAGAAGAGGAGGAAGGAAACAAGATCTTAACTTTCTCTTATGACAACCCATACCAGTAAGACTATTACTTTCTTTTGCAGAAATGGACCATATATATGTTGTGTAACTACAGATAGTGTTCAGATAAGCACTTTCTGGGCAAGTACTTTCCATTATAGATTATTCTCTGGATCAATATAGCTTATATTGGATAAATTACAGCAGTTCTAGCCTTATCTTAAACAGTTTAATACCCCTTCTAAATCCCTTATAAATGGTGCCTAATTTACCTTAATTTATTCAGACTGAGTTTTTTGTTGTCAAAGCGCAATGCTGAGTGCTCATTTTTCTACTACATCTTTCATACAAAAATTTTACAGTGTCCTTTACAAACAGATGATGTATTTATTCTTCCCCTTAAATTTTACCTAATATACTTTGTTCAAGCACATACAGGATTTAAAAAGAAATAAGGAACTTTTGGTCACTGAAACTTTCTCAGGTCTGAAATGCGAAGGTTTTATTTTGAATTTGAAAGGGAGCTTGCATGCCCTAAAGCTTATCTTTCAATATATTAATCAGTCTAATAAAAGATCTTTTCTCTCTTTTGTAAGCCTTGCTTGACTCTGTCTTCATTTGCAGACTCATATTCCACAGCAAATTACTGATGCTTATTTGTCAGGCAGTAATTGCTCTGTGTGCAGCAGTTCACACAGCATGTAGAGAGTATTTAGCCTACAGTTGCTAAAGACTTATTGAAAAGTATTATTAAAAATTTCAATTTCTCACTTTCCACAATTTTCTTCTACAGGGCCTGTCCTTCATATGTTGTCAGTCCCAGACACAGAGTGCCTATCTAAATCAACTCCTTGGGAGCATTATTCGACACTATTTTGGACGTTTTCTCCCTTCCACTCCGACTGTGCCTGGTGCCGGACAGCATCCTATGCTGACTGCCTTGTGCAGTTCCATTACAGCCCCCCAGATGCTCCGTCTACGGAGGACGACTTTGCATGTCATAAAGTAAGGACCAGTGAAGTCAAAAACATCACTCAAATTTCACAAATAGCCACGGAGAGATCGAATGTCTGTTTTCTTTGCAGTTAACTGATAGTGTGGCTGTAGGAAGTGCCTGTGAGTTGCTGGGCAGGGAGCAAAGGCAGGACCATGTGTATACATCAGGAGGGTAAAATTGGAAAGTTCTGTGAGAGAGTAATTATGGATAAAGGTCCTAGGACATAAGAAAAAACTATTGCAGGAGGTCACATGAAAAGCAAGTCATTTTCTAGAAGACTTATGCTCCGATGTACGTCATCATATGTTTGTGTCTCAGGCTGTATTTAAGGTCATAGAGTTGTAGTGCTTATAGGTGGCAGTTATCTGTACAGTGCTCTGTAAGTGTCAGGTTGTACACAGGTTGTGCCAGCTACCCAGGGGAAATGGAAAACTGGGGGTATGGGAATGGGATGACACAGAGGCAGGGAGACAATACTTGTTCACTGTGCTGTCGCTGCTTGCACAACACCAACAGCAGCTATAAATCTGTGTCCCTGCTGCTGAAAGGATGAAGCTTTGTTTTATGTACTGCAGAACAGTGAACAATCTGTACTTTTTGTCTATGTTGAGAAAGAAATTAAACCCCGTTGAATGCAAGGTGGTTGCTTATATCCAGGGTAATTGGGTTTTTATTTGTTAAAGAGTGTGTATACATATTGATTAAAAAATAATTTCAGAGTTGATCTTGGGTAAATATGATAGACAATCTTGTAAGTAAAGGCTGTATTATCCCATATTAAGGGAGTAAATTAAAATTTCATAATCTGAGTTCTGACATATTTTTAACTTATGGATACTCAAACTCAGTCATGTTAATAAGTTATTTTTGAAGGTGTGCATGCATGTGTGAACACTGAGATTGATAGTGGGAAGAAAGTTCTAACTGTGGCACTTAGTGATTTTTAAGATGTGAAACATTCCTTACTGGTCTGGGAAGAATGTGTTAGAAGTGAGCAGCACTCTGATTTGCAAACTTGTTGGGTGGTCAGGTCTGTACACAAATAGGTACAGAGTTTGCTGGCCACTTTGCCATATAAAAGCTAATGAATGTATTGCTGCTACACAGAGGAAATGGAAGCACACCACCAGGGGTGTTTTAGCCAGGTCAGAGAGCTACTTTAGTAGAATAGTACCCCAAAAAACATTTGTGGGACATTTTCAGAGTAATTAATGGGACAGAAGATTTTGGAGTTGCTAATATTAATGTGAGACCACATAATGTGAGAAATACCGAAGTAAAGTTACAGCTCTCATTTGCCTAATCAGACCAGTGCTCTGAAGCTGTGCAATGAATTACTCAGAGCTCTGAAAGTCAAGCTTCATTTGAAAGGTATAGAAGCACCTCTGAGTTTTAACAAAGACGTTGTTTTTTAACTGTCCTACATTGCTCAGTAAACATGCATACCTTGTTTGAGTAGATAACAGTACCTAATATTAAATATCTAAAAAGCTTTTTTTGAAGGTTCTTGGAGTGCTCTTGCTGCCCAATGAAAAAATACCGTGTTCTTTTCACCTGTGCTCTTTTGTCCTGAATGCTTCAATTAAATTTATTGTCTTCAGATTTCATTAATTTCTGATGTCAAACCAACAGTAGTTCATATTCTTGTATTCTTTTGTGGAAAAATAACAATTCCAGGTGTTCAAATTTGAACACTCCCTGTATGTGATATTAAAATTTGCTCTTACCGCAGATCAACCTTTTATCTTTGTGCCACATTTTATATGGATATGATTGTGTTAATTCTGACAGAGCAAAAGGCTGTCCTGTTACAACATCCTGCTGACAAAAATAAAGTAACTATCAGTATAACAACAGAGCTGTTACCACAAGTTGGATTGTTACTTCACGAAAGCTCATAAAGCTAAATAACATCATTGAATGACAGCTGCATTATGGATGTTTTAGGATCTTAGAATCTCAACTCCTTCATTTATTCAACAATGAAGCTGCCTTTGTATTTTAACTTTTATAGTCACACTTGGCTTTTTAACTGTAATTATGATAGCTCATATTTCTCACTTCCCTCTCAGCAGAAGAGTCAGAAGGCATCACTGTCCTCTGACAAATTGGGAGTCATTGCTAAGACTAAGACAAATAGAAGCCATTATTGGAGCATAGATAAAGATAGAAATCTATGTAATAGTCCTCCCTCTGAAATATTACAGTTATTTTAAGGTATATAGTACTTGCATTGAATGGAAAAATCCCCAGATCATAGACTTTGTTCTGGTTTGCTTTGTCTTCTCAGTGAAAACTACCTGCAGTTCAAAGGTAATGCTCCACCTCCTCGCTTGGCCTCTGTTCTTGCTTTCATTCTCCAAGTACTTCAGAGAACTGAACTACGTGACATTGACTTAGTTCTCCCGTCTGTGTTGAAATGCATGGTGTTGGTTAATGAGCTACAAGGTGAGCTGTTTGTTTGCTTTAAGTACATCTCTCCACACCTGTAAGATGTTTGTACCACTGAGCATCTTTCATCTCAGTACTTAAGTCTCTTAGATGAGGTGAATAAGATCATCTGGCCAACAGCACTGGACAAGTGTTTACCTTTTGTTCCATTAACTGGTCTAGGACTTCTGTCTGTGAGGCAGAGAAGTCCTGCCTCATTTTGCTCTCTGTAGTGGGTTGACCCTGGCTGGATACCCACTAAAGCTGCTCATGCTCTTTCCCTCTCCGTCTCTCTCTCCCCCATCTCTGGACAGAGGAGAGAAAATACACCAAAGGGTTCATAACTTGAGGTAAGAGCTGGGACAGGTCTCTTACTGATCATAGGCAAAACAAACTCAAAGTGGGGATATCAATTAAATTTATTACTAGCAGGATCTGAGCAGAAGAGTGAGAAGTAAAATAATCTTAACAACACCTTCCCCCCGCCCCTCCTTCCTTCCAGGTTCTACCTCCCCACCAGCAGTGCAGGGATACAGAGAATGGGGATTACAGTCAGTTGTTGTTTCTGTTGCAGTTCAGGGAGGAGAGTCTTTCCTCTGTTCCCATGGTGTCCCTCCCATGGGAGACAATCCTTCTCTCCGGTGTGGGTCACTTTTCCATAGGGTGCAGTCCTTCAGGCACAGGTTGCTCTAGTGTGGACCCCCACAGAGCCACAAGAAAAACCTCCAGCATGGGCTCCTCTCCCCATGGATCAGCAGGTTCCTGCCAGGACCCTGCTCCACCCTAGGCTTCCCGTGGGGTCACAGCCTCATTTGGGCATCCTACCACTCTGGTGTGTGCTCCACCACTGGCTGCATTTAAACAAAATCTCTGTTTCCACTAAGTGTGTAGCTCTTTGCTTTGACTTAAAAAGACTATAGTGTACTTTAAAATCTGTCTGTTTAAAGGAAATTTGTGGTGGAAATAAGACTTCTGCATAAATCTGTGACTCATTCTGTTCTTTATAGCCAATCTAACTAACTGCTTTCACAGTGATTTCACTTGCATCAAAGTAAGATGAAACCTTTTTTTTTCCTCATTTAAAAATTTTAGCCTTCATGAAAGACATTCTCCAGATGGTCAGTTCAAGAGCTCTGTGTGAATCTTGTGATTTTCCTTTTACAGTTAAAAAAATATCTACAGACATTGTACAGAACGTGGTAGAAGGCTGCCAAGCAGGGTCAGGAGGAGAACATGCCACCCAGCTGACTCCTGTATTTAGGTAACCAGAAAATATGCCAATTGGCAGCGAACTTACTGCGAGCCGATTGACAGCAAACATGTTTTTTTTAAATAACTAACTATCTTTAACATACTGCATTGTTGCTTGTTTATGGTATTTAAGTAATGGTACTTTTGGCACTCGTTTTGAACACAGCATGGCCAAAAAGCCAGAGGAAAAAAAACAGAAGAGATAAACATACCTGCTTTCTCATGGATGAGATACTGTTTTGAAAGGTTTACAGTAAGGAGGTATGTTGTTGCTGCCATGGGAAAAACTCCTCAGGAATACTGATAGTCAATGTTAGGTGCTGTGAAAATGTGGGTACCTAATTTGAAGTGCATATAATGGAGATCGCATCTTCATACAGCAAGCTTAGCTTTTTTGTTTGTTTTTGTGACAATGATAGATGATTATAATGTAAATTATGCTTATGCCATACCCTTGCAAAATGAATCCTGTTTCTCACATGGATACAGTGGAAGAGCTGCATGACCTGACACCCAAAGGCATTCTGCAACCCTTAAGCACTGCTGCTGTATTGGGTCAGGTCTAGATGAAAGGTCCACAGAGACTCCGAAATAAGACTGGATGTTTGTGGGCATGCAAGTCTGTACATGGTATCACTTTCATGGGATGTGTCATCCCTAGAGTGCTACTTCTGATTTGAATGTAATCTGTGATCTTTAAAGACCTCAAATCCTGAGGAAGGCAAATTGTTGTGCTTCCATCCTATGGTCTACCCTGCTGAATATCCAGTGGAGCCTTATAAGAAATGCCAGTGTTGTTTCTGTAGATTTGAATCTAGAACGTGTTAGTATTTTTTTTTCTTAAAATTATGATTATTTATTAAATAATAAATATATTTAATTTTGCATTCAGACACATTACAAAGTAAAGTGCTCTGGAACAAGTCAGCCCTGGTAACAGCAGCAGAATCTGCCAATTTGCTTGAAAATAAATGTGGAATTTTTAGCATTAGGCTTCAAAAGCATGGCTTCATTTAAAGAAAGTATTCCAGACAGAATGTTCCAGTGTAACAATAAGGAAATTGCCATGCAGCCAGATTGCTTGTTCTGTTTAGACTCTTCAGTTGTTCTTGGCATGTTCTCTGCATTTAGTTTTGACCCTGCATTAAATATGTCTGTGTCCCCCTCAGGCAGTTTATCCAGGACTATACCGCCATCTATGATCACCGGGTTTTCAGCATCCTAGAAACAGTGGCAGTCTTGGATCAGATGTTAGTTACCAGACTGATTCCCACAATCACACAGTCTCTGAAGGATTCAGAGCACAAACAAGGTCTTGGAAGAAATGCTTCACAAAGGTTTGATTCTTTTTTTTTCTTGTCTTTTTTTTTTTTTTTGACACTTAGCAGTAGAGGTTTATTATCTTGAAAAAGCAGTATTAAGACAGCAGCACAGATACTCAAAAATGAGTGAGGTTTGTTTTTTTTTTAAAGGTGTTCAGCCAGAAATCTCCCTTAACTCTGAACTCAAGCCTTTCATGGTTTTAAGCCATCTATATTTGGTAAATATTTCCAGAGATATTTTGATACTAGGGTCCACAGACCCTGGCAGAATTCACATGAAGCCAGGTTGCCTCTGCTCACTACACTGTATGCTGCAAAACAGAATAAAGAATTCCTGCCCCAAAGAATTTTCCTTTCAGTCCCTGTTTTAAAGACCATATGTAAAATTATAGTATATTCAGCTTAGGATCTGAGATGCTTAGAAAAGCAACCCAGATCTTAATTTCAGGAGTTCTCTCCTAATCTAAACATAGAAGAATTGTGGGTGTCCAGAAAAGGCTGGCCCCAGTAGGCACAGCCAATTCACTCTTGCTCTGTTTGCCCCCCAAGAACACAGGACAGAAATATTTGACTTGTGAATCCATCTGGCATTAGGAGGAAATGGCACATGAGGGGAGCAGCTCTGCACAGAGCATAGTGTCTCTGGGTGTGGATGCAGCACTGAACTTTCAACATCTCTACAAATACTGTTACAAAACTCGAGGAAGCTCTGCCTAGTGCAGCACCCGAGCCAGAAGGGCTCCTCCTGTTAATGCTGCTGCTCACTGGAAGGCTGCCCTTGACTCTCAGTGTGGTCTGGGCCAGGAACTGGCCCCCATGTTTTCATTAGTGCTCATCCAGGACTGTCAAAGGGTAGGGTCCTAGTTGTGCCTCACCCCAGGGAAGTTTTGAGGCTTGCCTCAGGGGGGACTGAGCTATAAAAAGTCCAAAAGACAGAGTTGTGCAAGAATGTAACTCATCAGACACTAAAGGGTAGTCACAAAGTATTAATCTTCCATTTAGTGAAAAGTATGTTTAACTCAATTTGTAATTGTATTACTCACTTTTTATTATCTGCTACCAATAAATATATTTGCTTTTATTTAAGAGAATTCACCCAGGGTCAGCCAGATGTACCATTATATGCAGGATTTCCATACTACCTGCTTTTCATCTTTTGATACATATTTCATAGCCAATTTGTTGTTGTTGTTAAATACTGTTAAAAATTCATCCCATTATCTACAAAATACTGAAAAAAGCAGGTTTTGGAGCTTCCTGAAACACATGCTTGGAGATTACTGAAGAACTACATTTCCTTGAACCTCATCACTTAAAACATATCTATTATCCAATCTGTTGTTGATGTTTTGTATTAATAATTTGTATTTATAATGTGCTCCATTACCCAGCAGTCTGAGATGATCCATGAGCATTTTATTGTAAGAACACTAATACCTGATTTTTCTCTCTTCAGTCTTGGCTAGTAAATAACATTATATTAACATATTCTGTGCAATTACTGTAGACATTAAAGTGCAAACCCGGGTAGATAAAAAAATAGTGAAGTTCAGAAGTTGCATTAGTTGCTTCTAGTGGTGATGTCCAGTGTTGTTTTTGCAAGGAAACTAATATGAAAACTTCAGTTTTGTTTGCTCAAGTTGGTATTTCATGACAAAAACAGATAATTAGAAAAGACCTAAATGTCAGAGGGAGCACTAAAACAATAATTACATTGTCTAGGTTGGAGAGTATTAGAATGAACTTAAGGTGAAAAGTCTCATCAACACATATGCACTCTTCTGGAAAAGCCACTTGAGTGACAGTTCCCTTTTGAATTCCAGGTTTATTTTAAAACAGTCCTTGTCCTTGGTTGAGGATGATGGTCTAAATCAATGTTAGTGCCAGTCTGCACCCTCAGCACCAGTGGCTCACATCACTGTGCTGTGGTGTGGGTCACAGAGATTCCTTAGGCAGAAGTGAGAGCAAAGATGATGAAGTTTGAATGCTAATCTCATCTAAGCCTTGGAAACCCCATTTTAAAATGAAGAATTTCTATTTCACAACAGCTTACTAAAAAAGTGGACTTCTAAGCATCTTCTCTATACTTCCAGCCATAAACAATGCAGTCCTCATCCTTCCTCCAGTCTGGCCATGTGAAAAATTCACAGCAGACAAAACAGTTGAATAGGTGGGGGAAAGTTCCCATGCTTTAATATCCCATTAAGTAAACTGCATTTGGGATTTACGTGCTTTTAGTCCTAGCATGTGTGAGATTGTTTAAGTAACATGTGACATTTCTTTTTTGTTTTTCTCAACAGAGAAGCCTATAAAAGACTCTTATCTTACCTCGCAGAGGCTGGGCTAAATGAGATACAAAAACTGGAAAATGAGACAGATTAGCAGTGTGCTGGTGATTAATTCTTTCCTCTTGAATGTTGTGACACTGTCAGTACCTAAAACTATACTCTGCGACAGACTAGACAAGTTCTTTATCTTACAATGGAAATACATTTATCAATTTTCTAATTGTTTCTTCCCCCAGTTTATGTATTAATTTTTAAAATTTCTGTGGTATTTTAATATTGTCACACATCTGAACATTAATATACTGATTGATGATGATTGAAAGGTACAGGTAATTTATAATATATTTAAATGTTTATATGAACAGAGCCTGCATTGTAACATACAAGATAGAATTTTAAAAAATTACTTTCACAACTCAGTTCACACGGAGACCTGTCCCTCTTAACAGTATACTTTTGAAAATCTTATTTAGTCCATTCTTAAGAAAATCTTAACTTTGTACTTTCTAATTTATTATTGTAGTGGAATGAGAAAAACCTTGTGCTATCTGGTAGTCAACTTGTTGAATGTGGTGTATTCACTAGGAGTTGTGTCAGTATGATGGAGCTAGTGTTGCTGAGTGAGAGCTTGTGTTCATGTTGCACAGAATGTATATAGCTGTCTTAACCTTCCATCTGTATTAAAACATTTAAGTATTTCCAATTCCAGTGTAAAATGTCTCTGTTGTCTTTGTGGGTAATATAAGAAAAGGTAGGTTCGGATTTCTGTTTTCTTCTGTTTAAATACTATGTTCTTAAAATTAACCCATACTTTCCAGGGATCCTATGGTCTTTTAATTAGTCGTGACACTGTTAGACTTAACTTAGAGTAGGTGTGAGGGGAAAGGAAGAGACAACAGGCTTCTAATAATAATACGTGTCATTTGATCATCGGCTAGTAATTAGTCCTTTTTGCCTGAAAAGTTGGATCTTTCAAATATTTTTATGGGTTTTTCCAGGACAGATCTAGCAATGCAACTTTTTCTACATTTTTTTTTTTTTTCTAAATTCCTCAGGGAACTTTCATTAATAGCCTTGGTATCCACATTTTTCACTTCCTTCAGTAATCAGTATTTCTGAAACTACTTACTGGACTTTGGGAGTGATAAGTTTGCCCTTAATGGCAACACTGGTGAACAGGCTCTTAGTTTTCAAGTTATTCACATTTTAACTTTACAATGCTAATGGGAAGGAAAGATTATTTTTGTGTCTAACAGCTCCACAAAAATCCTTAAAATCTTGTTCAGAGCAGCTCCTCCTTCGTCACAGTAATCTTATCAAGTTGAACTAGATAATCTTCTTGCCTAAATTGGCTATTGGTACTTCAGATAATGCAGTAACTAAAAGCCTCTTTAGGCTACTTAATAGTGCAGAACATAGAGGTTCTTTTCATTATGAAAGAGACTTACTGAACTTGCATTGTAGTTTCTTGGAAGCTTCTGTACCTGGGAGGAGTTGTGTTCATCTCAGGAGAATTGTGCTTCTAAAATGCTTTAACAAAAAAAAAAAAATCACCAAACAAAACCAAAGAAAAAACATGAAAAACCCCAAGCAAGCAAAAAAACATCCAAACCACGTCTCTCCAAGAGAGATTGAAGTATCTTTGAAATTTGAGTCCTACCACTCAGTAGATTACAGAACAAATGTCTTACTGTAGTTTTACTTCCTGAAAGTAAAATCTGTGACTTTTAAAGGATATAGCAGATATTAGAACAACACATTTAATGTTGTGTTTGGTAGGTTGTTGAAAACATATTTAATACAATCTGTAGTGATTGGAAGGTTCTGAAAAAGCAACAGGACTTTTTGTAAATGTGTAGCAGCTCCTGGTGCATGAGAAACTAATTTAAACAGTTTGGAAATTATCATTCTTCTCTGTCACAAAGTTAATGCGAACGGAAATATGGCATTTTGCATCATATTCATCAACCACTGGCAAATGGGCAATCTGGTTTGGTCTGTTTATTTGGTATGGACATTTGCAGATGTGACTGATAGTTCTGATAGTATTAATGAGAGGAAGGCTTGCAGTGTGCCAGTCTATGCTGACTTACCAAGCATACACCAGAACAACAGTCTAAAAACAAGAGGAAAGAAGAAAATGCTGATTTTTAAATACAATATAGAAAAAACCCCTTGAAATTTAAAAGTAATTATATAGTATGTCTTATTAGATGTTGTCCGTATAAAAACAGTTTAAGATAATGGAAATTATTTAAATAAAACCTTTCAGTGCTATTTTACAAATGAGCAGTTTGGTTTAAAAATTAAAAGAGGTAGATTCAGACTGGATATCAAGTAAGAAATTTTTTATAATGAGGGTGGTGAAACACTAGAACAGGGTGTCCAGGGAGGTGGTAGATGCCCCATCCTTGCAAACACTGAAGGTCAAGTTGAATGAGGCTCTAAGCAACCTGATCCTGCTTATTGCAGGGGCCATTGACTACATGACCTTTAAATCATACTTCCAACACAAATCGTTCTATGATTTACAGACCTTGATGGTGTGTTTGCTTAGATAGTCAAACAATACTCATCAAAAACAACCCATCTTACTACTATGTTTGGACAGATGGACACCGCTGCAGTTCTTTTACCTCCTCAATCAGGCTTCTGTGCCCCCTTACAGGCTTGGGGCAACAGTATTTCACAGTTCTTCCTTCATTCTCTTCAGCCAGCACCCACACATACTGCTGCAGAAGGCAGTGCTGATCATCAAGCTGTTGTCTTACAGAAGTGTTCAGTTAACAAAGGGCTGAAAAGCAAACCAGTGTTGGGTGCAAGACAGTGTATTAGAGACCACAGTGGTCTGAGTTAAAGTCAGCTCTGATGTGCCAAAGCAGTTGCAAATTCCACAACTGATGGTGAAAAGATGCTGAAAAGAAAGTTGTAGCTAGAGTACCTAGTTCTGAGAAATTTCATCATTCAAAACCTTCTATATAATGAAAAATTGGTGGCATTAAGCCATTTTGAATGTTGTCATGGTTTAACCCCAGCCCAGCAACCAAGTATCACACAGTCACTCACTCACACCCCCACCAGCAGAACAGGGGAGTGAATCAGAAGAGTAAAAGGTAGAAAATTCATGTGTTGAGATAAAAGGCCATCTAATAGGAAAAGCAGAAGCTGCGTACACAAGCAGAGCAAAACAATAAATTAATTCAGTGCTTCCCATGTGCGGGCAGTTCCAGGAGAGCAGGACCCCATCAGATACTTGAGAAGATAAACACCGTCACTGCAACTGTCTCCCCCTTTTTCCCTCTACTTTATATACTGTGCATGATGACACAGGGTATGGAATATTCCTTTGGTCCACTGGGGTCATCTGTCCCAGCTGTATCTCCTCCCAACCTCCCCTGCACTCCCAATCTCCTCACCAGCGTGGCACTATGAAAAGCAAAAAAACGATTTGGCTCTATGTACTCCCTGCTCAACAGTAACAAAAACATAACTGTACTATCAACTCTGCATTCAGCACAAATTAACTCTACCCCAGCCAAAATTAACAGAAATCTTAACGAATTACTCACAACTGTGGGATCAGAGGAGTTTTAACAAAATGCTTGATTTCAGTAAGCTTTTCTCTGCCCAAATCTGGTGTGTGGTCTGTGCCCAGTGCCTTCTTTCATTTAGAAATGCTAATAACGCTGACAGGAGACCTGTCTGAAGGACAGGGGGCATGAGCCTTGCAAGCTGATCTCCTTGGCCAGAGGACTGTTCCAGGATATAAGGGACTAGTACACACTTTTCTTTCTGCAATATATAGAACTGAGATCTGAATAAACAGTATTTAATTTTTATATTTTTCCTATTCCAGAATTCAGGACACCAATCACCTTTGACCCATTATCATCCTTGTGATAAGAAACACATGTCCAGTGTATGATGAACAATGGCAGGCAGAGGGAAGTCTGGCTTATCTTACCTTTAGTAATCTTAAAATGGTAACTAAAAAAAAGACAACTCCTGTTCAGAATTCACAGGCAGCTTCCATTAGTCCCACAAAGTTGCACCTCTATGAGAATTTCTCATTTGTTATTGTTATTAAAGAGCAGGAACGTGGTGATTTAAATTACTCCCTGCTTTCATTGTCAATGACCAAACAAAAAAAATAGAGGGGGAGAAGGCACTTGTTTCAGTGAAATAGCTTCTGAAATAGAAAAATTCACACCTTTTGTGCTGGAATAGAGCAGCAGACCTGTGGAAAGAATAAGGTTCTGTTGTAATTGCACAGAAGAGGAGCTGCCAATAGCATACACTGCTTGGCCATTTAAGGAACTTTGATAACTCCATTTAATGTAATATATTTCCATCAGGAAACAGAAAAGCTGTTTTATTGCACTCTGGTTTTCCTTCTTTTAGTAGCTTTTGAAAATTGTGTATGCAATGGGTATTTTCACTTTAATCATATTTTAGAATTTCTAACTATTACTTAAAACTCAAATTCAGTGTAATCAGCCCATCTGTTAGCAATGGTTGTAAAATTATGTTGAGGCTTAAAAATCTGATGCAGTGTCAATATGTCCTAGCATAATTAAGCTTGTTTTATGATGAATGACTAGGATACAGCTTTTGTCTACTTAAGCAGTTTTAAAATGGTAAAACTTTTGCAAGCTTAATGTATAAAGTGTGAAGGTATGAACAGAACAACCAAAAAAAAACTCAGACCATGTATTCATAGATGTGGTATCTTTGCAGGCTTTTGAAAGTGCCAGCAGAGTAATTCCACATCACAACCAAATTCACTGCATTTTTCAGTCTATCAAACGTCCATCTACCTTGTATCTACCCTCCTCCTTGTAGAATAACACCTAAATAGGCATTAAAAGTGCAAGTTTAAATTTATTATTTGTTTTAGGAAGGCCCAGCCTGACCTGTATAAGCACTGGTAGAAAAATTAGCACAGTATTTACTTACATAAATTGAGGGTATTGCTAAAAATACTTACTCTCTTCAGTACTCAAAGCACTGCAACATTAATGTTTTAAGCATTCTAATTCTGGCATTACTGTGAAACAGCTATACATAATCACCTGTGTTGGAAAACCATTTTTTATGNTGTTTTGCAAAAATAAAATGGCATAAGCCCTTTATATGGTCTGTGCAGTGAACTTCCTGCAAAGTCTTCCTCCCCTACAAACTCTGCAGATGACGTGTTTTAACCTTGCCCTCTTAATTTATTCTACATTCTAATTTTCAATAAACAGATGCCGCCTCTTTCCGCGCTTGTTTCCACATTGTTCCACATTCTGCCTGTGTTGTTTCTGCATGTGTGAATATTCAATTATCTACTTCTCCATGATTCTGCAACTGATGTACTCAATGTCTACGGGTCGGGGGGGGGAGGGTAACTGAGGAAGGCAAAATTACAGGAAAAAGTTACAAAAGTTTTAGCTATTCCGAGTCAGCTACTTTGCTCAAAAGCTGCTAAATTAAGAAGAAAGTCATAAGCCACAACTAGAAATGCAAGGATAATAAAGACATTTGTGCACAGAAATGGAATTGCTGCACACTGGATCAGAATAGGTGAGTGTGTCTTTGGTCAGCACTTGGGTGTGAAACCCTCATGAGACACCTAAGGGGCAGAAGAGGCTGTTGGTGCTGCTGCTTGTGGAAATTGGGTGGGTTTTAGATTTAAAAACACAAAGCAGCTGATTCCTTTGTGGTTATTTATAGCTAAGACAAGCTGATAACACATTTTAGGACTCAAAGGTTAAATTTTCTGTATAAAGGATGAAATATTACTTGTCACAGGAGTGGCCCAAAAGAGGAGATCAGAGAACAGCTCCTCAGTACAGCTCTCAAGACCTTGTGGCCCAAAAGTGTTAGTTGCAGATTTAAGTAGCTTTAAGATGTAAATCAAAGGAATTTTGCACTGGAGAGTAAGTAACTGTAGCTGCATTATTCACTTTTAAGGACACCTTATCTGAAGCACTGTGAGTTCTTACTGGCTTCAGCCTGCCCCATGACCTTGCACACTCCCAGCTAGATAAATGACTTGTGTTGGCATCAGCTCTCACACTGTGCTGATGAGACTGACAACAGAACCAATAAGCATGGAAATATTCCTGTTCTGGATCTCTTTAAGGCTCTGTAGACAAACTGAGCTAAAGTGCATTTTATAGGTATGTACCAAAACTGGTAGGCTGGGTAGGGACAAAGATTGGGTTCAGAGTTGTATGTTTGCCAAAAATGGTACAAAATTCAGAACGTCAGAGGTAGATGGAGCTCACGCACAGGAACCTGCAACTGTGGCAGTTTCAGAAGCCAGAGACACTCTGGAAAGATGGCATAGCAAGGTCATGGTGATTCAGGAACTTCAGCTCACTAGGCAGCCTTTTTGGGCAGGAGTCCTGCACAGCTGCAGGTGACAGGTGAAGCCATCCTTGCTTTCCCACCTCATTCCTCCCCAGCTGAGAGCCCTCAGCCACAGCAAGGTGCTGTCTATCTGCTCCGGCATGCACACCGTTCTCTTTTCTTACCTGGCAATAAATAACTGAGTTTTGCTCATCTAGCAAGGCCTATGCAGCATTTTCTGACTTCAGGTTCAGCAAAGCACCCCCATCTGTCCTGTGATTTCTGCAACAAAAGCAAAAGGACCCAGATAGGAAAGTGTGGCACAAAATGTTAGAGGCTGAGGGACTTCTCTGTAATCAGTGGAGCCTGATGATTAAGAGCCAGAGCAGAATCCTGACACTAACAGGAGCATATGTGCTGTCCTGAGGCTCTGTGGCAGAGGAACCCCTAACTAATACAATGCAATTGCACAGCTGTTTTAAACTGCTATTCACAGCACAGACAATTGGTGATAACAACCAGAGCAGTAAAAGTGTCTAAAGGGCAGAACAAACATGATAAATAACTTTCTTGCCTTTCAGACCATGAACCAAGAGGTACAAACTGCTTTGCGTAAGGAAGCTGCCCCCGTCTGCTCCTCAAACACAGGTCACTGTTGCCGCTTTCTGCTGCCGCTCACCAGTCAGACAGATCCATCATAATCCCTTCCCATGTTCTCCAGAAGTGGCAGTTAGTTTAAAAATTATCCATTATCAATAAGTCTGCTCAACTGTGGTAAGCTATGAGGCCTAGGAATAAAAGCTTCCAAATTAAGTTGAGGCATACAAATCCTACTTTGCACTATTGTCCAGAAGCACATTGGGCTTTACAAAGGCTGAGAAATTAATCCTCCCACTACCTGCAAAATAGGAAATATGTGTAAGTTCTGCCCCTGGAGCAAAAGCTCATCACCCATTTGGTGTGGTACCTCCAGGATGAGGCTTAAAGCCCCTGCACACACCTTTTGATTATTTTAGCGGCCTTCCTGACGAGAATGAGACATATGTTTGTGTCCCTGAAAGCCACATATAAGTTGAAGTTCAAATACTTGCCAGGCGTGGGCTCTGCAGCCCACACAGGAAAATGACTTCTAAACTGTAAATGGCCTGTTAGGAGAGCTGTCCCTTTCATGCAGATTTCCAGGAGCTCAAACAAATTAAAACAAGAAACTAAAATACATTTTGATGTACAGCCTACCCAGTTCCTATACAGTATAGACAAAAGTACTGCCCGGATGTAGGTTTGCTTGGTGTTCAGGGGGAATGACGTTAACAACTCTAGTCAGTGCACCAGACAAAAATCATGCAGCTGCAGCTCTGATTCTAGGCAATTACAGTGAGAAAACTCAGCAAAAAAAACCCCATAAAACATTCTAATCTGGTAAGCACTGGGAAAGCAAAGGTGATGTTCTGTGATTACACTGCCCACACCAAGAGACTGAAATGGTGATAAAGTTACATCCCCATAACCAGATCCTTAAAAGATGCATTTGATTTGAAAACACTGCTCACTGGACAAAGTCGACCCTGTTCCTGTCCAGCAGGTGTGGGCTACTGCCACGGCATATTGTGCATGTGGCATTTGCAGAAGCATGAGTAGGAATTTGATAAGTCTGCTCAGACAGCACAGCGGCAGGGAGCTGATCTGCGGGTAAAGCAGAGAAGTGCAGAGTACCCATAAATCAGAAATAGAGGAAGATTTAATTACATGCTTGGTTAATATTTACAAACATTGAATTTTTTGTTAGATATGTAAATAAAACACAGAAAAGAGACAGGGACTGCAGTAGCCAAGCAAAGCCAAAATATACCAGGTTAGAGTATTTGTTGTGAGCTGGCATATGCCTGGAGAATGGAATGAAGACACTATATAAACTGAAAGAATAAATAAATAAATATTGACATTGTTCTACACCTGTTTAGCCTCTGGAGACCAATGATTTGTGGGACCATATGTTGAACAAAATGAGTCTATTCATTGATAATTGTAAATGTGGTGACCCCTTGCAAACTGGTTATTAAAAATATTAAGTAAATGGCACATTTTAATTATACTGTAAGGAGGCTGATCTCCACCATTAAAAAACTGCAGCTGTCAGGAGGAATTGATCATATGACAGAAGGTAACATTTATTTGATAGTAGACCTTGGTAAATGACATCCCAAATGATCTTCAGATTCTCAGAAACAAATTCAGTTCAGACCTGACTTTAACCATGAGGCTTCAGTATCTTTCAGCAGAGACAACTTTTATATCTGCTCCTCATATCCTATAGGGCTTGTTTGTTTTTTAGTTTAGTTTTAATCTGCTTTGAAGTATTTAAATTTCAAATGAAGTATTATTAAATGAGAAACTGTAAACGATAGAGTTCAGAATAGGAAGTCAACACATTTGTTATTCTTTTTGCCAAAGGTATCAAGTAAGTTGCATAATTACCACAGTATGATATCATCTTTATCGACATAAACAGAGCTTTCCATCATCTTTGAAAGCGCCATTGGTGAACAACTGAATACGAAGACTCCAAAGAAGAGCAGCCCAGGAGGAGCTGAGAGCATCCACAATGCCTTACGAAATTGCATAAGGAAATGAAGTAGACACACAGCAAGTAGTCACCAGCAGAAATGCCAAATGCTCTCATGTATGTGCTTCTGTATCTGAGGCAGAGGAGAGAAACTGCAGACAGTTTTTGTAGCTTCCCTCCTGCCTGTTGTGATTTGATTTTAAGACAAATGTGTGATGGTAAAGCAGCAGTCCGTGTGGATTGATTCTTCTCACTGATCCAGAGAAACCCTCCTACACACAGAGTCTGATGTCTTCCCCCTCCACTTCTGATTTTCTGAAGTGCAAGGAACGTCTCACGTTGTGCCAATCCTGTGGTGAGGCACTTGCAGAGTCTGAAGGTTAGGGCAGGTGAAATAAGGAGCTGGAAGAAAGCATGCAGCTATTCCATTGGAAGCGAAGGGGAGCGTAGGCCCATAGAACACCTCTTCCTTCCCCTCCTTGCTGACATCCAGTACCTGCAGGCCAAAGCACACAAAATATTTTCAGCATCACAGAACAAGGCTGAAACAAATTTGCTGCCACACACCACAATGATATAACCATTAATTCCAACAGAAAGGTAGTCTCAGATAATTTTTAGACTATTTATTGATCTAGTGACTATCTATTGATCATCACCCAAACCAAAACCTGAGTGCTCAGGCACTCAGTAGCAAACAGTGACATTGGATCCTGCTTCCTGGCAGGAACATGAAGCCATGCATGTGGGTTACTCTGCACAGAAGGGCTCCTGCTGGCACAGAGCATGAATCATTTGTCAGCTTTGGTCATATATAAGCAGCACGGAAGCTCCATAGAAGATGGAAATGCCAAATGAATGACTGACTTAAGGAAAGTAAAGGTACATGGGAAAAGTGCATTTTTTTTCCTTCCACAGGAGAGATCAACCTCTGTTTTCCTCAATTTAAAGATAAAAGGGCTGTAATGCTGGTTAAAGCCAGGCACTCTGCCAATAGCTGAGAAGGGGCAGCACACATTCTGCCAAATCACTCATTATACTTCCTTTGATGTGGGGATTGTGTCAGGCAGGCTGCCAGTTCACAACTAGTCCGGGGATGTGGACAAATGTTCACTTAAGCTAGAGAGATCCCAGGATCATTTTCATTTGTCACTAAGCCACATTTAAACCCAGGTGCAACACTGTAAAGTACCTGTTGATTATAAATGAGCACATTGGTAAAGTACAGCCACAACCTCTATGCTGTCCTATTACTCCATCTAAAGCACTAAATATCAGCCAGTGTTACCACAGCCAGTCTGAATGACTTTTTCCAACAGATTGTTAGGTATGGTATCCAACAGCTTAGTAAAACACAATTATACTATGACCAGAACATGGTTTCAACTGTTTATCTTGCATGATCTACTCTACAAACTCATGCTAGCAAGTGTTCATTGTAAGACCAGCAATTCAGCATCCTACTGTATTCCCTTCTTATGCTAAGCCTTACTTGTAGTCTTATGGGTCAGTTTGGAGGTGAAATCCTAAACGCAAAAAAGTTGGAAGCTAAGGAAAATATTATCAGCAAAAGTGCAGAAACTCAGATGTAAACAAGAGTTTCTGTAACTACCCTGCTGGTCAGAAAGCAATGGCTGTCATGTAGAACTGCTTCACTCAGAAACCTGCAGAAAGATAAGAATTCCTCATTTCTGTACAGGAATACTTGAAAGCCATAGATCTGTAGGCAAACTGCTCTTATACAAGATGGGCGAGCAGAAAACCTATTGCCTACAGCAGGGATCAAAAACCTTCCATTGAAGCTCTAAAGCAAAAAGCACTAGGGCAGGTTGCAGGCTGACTGAACTTTGTCAGTGAGCAACTCATTAACTCTGGCTGCCCTTCAGAAACACAACTTGGAAAGAAAAAAAAAAAATCACAAGACAGGCTGAAAATTTCTTAGCCTGTGCCCTGTCATCCATTTCTGCAACCCTTTTTCTTTTGAACTTGATTGTGTAACCTGTGAATATACACGTATTGTTTTACCCAAACCTTGCCAAAGGAGACAGCTCAGTTCTGGTTTACCGGAATATCTCAGAGGAATTGCATCTATTGACTCATCTGGAAGTATTTTTAATATCCACAATATTTCTCCTCTGTGTTTATGCAGGTTCAGTAGCTGCATAAAAAGTACCCTTAATCTCTTCACTTCACATGTATTTTCCTTTTTTAATAACCTCTGTGCAAAACTTATCCATGCAAAATTATTGGAAAACACTTTAAAAGAAGCATAAATCACTCACCTGGATACATGCCAAAGGCTCATTTGTCCAAATCGAATAGCCACCAACTAAATATATTCTACCGTTGTGGACAGCAACTCCAGACTCATTTTGACCTAGAGCAAAGAAGGAAATAGAAACCACTTTCAATGTTTAATTAACCCTTTTAACACCAAATGCTGGAGTTCTGTAATAGGATGCAAACGCACCTGACAGCAACTTGACTGTTTCAGAATTCACAACATGCCGGAGCGAAGGTGAAGCGTGAGGGCTGTTCCCTGCTCTCCACAGGAGCCCCATACAGCGCTGCCAAGACACAGCCCAGATGAGCAACAACGTGGCTGTGCAGGGACCATCTGCCCTCCCCTCAGCAGCAGCAGTTTGTGTACACGTGTTCCACAGGTGACAGGCATAGTTCCCACCTGCCTCTCAGCTATCACTGGACACGAACATCCAAACAGACACAGCAGCAGAGCGCGACAAGAGCCACTGACGTGCTGCCCACACCTGTTCACCCCCAACGCTTCTCCAAGTACAAGTACAGGCAGAAGGGCAGAACCTGCTGCACAAGTTCATCCCCATAGGTCTCCTGAACAAGTCTGGAAGTTTTGAAGGATAAATACAACCTTAGAAAAGCCTGAACTATGTAGTACAACAGGCACATTTATTGCCAGTTGTGCAGACAGAAAGAAAGGCTTAGATGGCTTCTTAAGGTGAAGGTTGTGGAAACAACCCTCCTGGCTATAAGAGAGGCAGCTGCCTCACATCATTCAGTAGGACATGTCCTTTACTGCAAAGCTACTGTTGGTGCCTCTCTAGGAATGTGTCACATGACTGTACTGTAGCCTGGTCAGAGTGTCAAGAGAGGGGATTCTGCTCTGCTCTGGCGAGACTCCACCTGGAATGCTGCATCCAGCTCTGAGGTTCCCAGCACAGGAAAGACCTTGGCCTGTTGGGGTGAGTCCAGAGGAGGCCACAGAGATGATAAGAGGAATGAAGCACCTCCCCTACAAGAAAAGGCTGAAAGAATTGGGTCTGTTCAGTCTGGAGAAGAGAAGGCTTCGGAGTGACCTAACTGTGGCCTTCCAGTAGCTCAAGGGAGCCTACAAGAAAGGGGGAGAGGGACTTTTTACAAGGGCAGATAGTGATAGGACAAGGGGGAATAGATTCAAACTGAGAGTAGGTTTAGATCAGGTATTAGGAAAGAATTCTTTACTGTGTGGGTGGGGAGGCACTGGAGCAGGTTGTCCAGAGAAGTTGTGGATGACCTATCCCTGGAAGTGTTCAAGGCCAGGTTGAATAGGGCTCTGAGCAACCTGGTCTAGTGGAAGGTGTCCCTGCCCATAGCAGGGGCATTGGACCTAGATGATCTTTAATGTCCCTTCCAATCCAAACTGTTCTATGATTCTATAACTCTCCCAAGCATTCAAGGTGGTAGCACATCTGCAAATTGAATCAGGTAGAGGTGAACTTTGGTGGCAGGGACAGTGAGTTGCAATGCTTTCAAGTTCCAGCTGTAACTGTTCTTCCTTGTTAAAGTCAAGCAGAACTTTTCAGATCCTGTAGCTAACTGAACTGCTCAACGCATTCCTGACCTGACAGAATTCCAACAAGAATTCCTTTTGGGTAATTTATTAAGAAGACACTGTTTAGAAATAAGTGAGGCTTAATGGATTTTGGTGAAAACTTTGCCCTATAATGCCAGCAGAAAGCACTACAAAATTATGTTATCATGGTAGAGACATATCAGTCTCCTGTACACTCAAAGAGGGAGCTAAATCTATGACTGTAGACAAGCTTATAGAGACTCAAGAAACAGTACTGGCAGTAATATTATGACAAATTATTTTTGACTGCTTCATTAAATTAAATTTATGTGCATCATCTTATAAATTTAGTGTACAATGTGCTAAAACAAAGGTTTTGTAGACCACTGGATGCCAGAACTGTAATCAAAAGTGTCTTGTCGGCTGATGACAGTCCATTAATCAGAAGCTATTGTAGCAAAGTCATGGAGTACCACATACCAGAAGCATCTAAAGGGAAAAGAATTTCTGTTTCAGTTCAACAGTATCAAGTTCCTCTTTTGGTGTGCAGTACTCACCTGTCAACATGTTGAAGCTGCAACGCGTCCACTGGTCAGAGTCTATGCTGTAGGAGTCTATGTGCCGGACCAGGATCCGATCATTGTTGTAGTCAAGATCATTCCCACCTAACACATAAAGTTTCCTCTGGACAGCAGCCATGGAGTGATACACTCTCCTCTGCAACATTGGGCTACGGCTTAACCACTTATTCTGGAAAGAAAAAGAGAGAACTTGTGTCGGCACTGCTCAAAGACATGCCTGTATTAGTAGTGCAATAAACAGAAGCACATTACTGGTGTGCTTCTTACCCCTGGTCAGGAATCACAAGTGCATATATTTGTCTTGTTCATATGTTAGACGTGTGTGTTGGTTGTAACACTGACTAGACATACTGGACTGTGGTTTACAGTTCTCACATTTAAATTCATTAATTCAGTAGTATTTCTTGCTCTGTACTTTTTCTGTCTAGATCATCAGGTTTCAAAAGTCCTTTTAATTTATAACTCAGTAATAAATGCTCCTTAAGCCAGACTATTAGATATCTGCTTTGTATAGAGTGCTAAAATTATCTGTACCAATGAGCTCTGTTATAAGAGAAGAGAGATTCTTTTACCTTTCGTTATTCGGAAGCTTATTTGATCTTATCCTTGGGGAATGAAGCAACAGGGAAAAATAATTTCCTAAAGAATCTTCTCAAATGATCCATGCATTTGTTTTAATGTTAACCCTTTATTTGGGGGAACTTACAAAGTAACATCCCTTTGCATATTTTTCTTTCTCATTAACAATATTCAAGAATTCTACCTGTTATAGGGACAGGCAAGAAGACATCGAAGATGAGGGATTAAAGCACAGTATTTTAAACCTAAGAAAACAATTTTTCCTCCTAGGCTTGCCAAATCAAACAACCTGGCAACAGATGAGATTAATTTAAGTGGAGGAAGTTAAAATCTGAGGAAATTCTTCGCAATACATGTGCTACCACTTGCAGTAACTCAAGAGCCTCTAAAACTTCTGCCTTTTATCCTCCACAATATATAGCTATACATTTCAATGTGTAATAGTTGAATATTAGGCATTAATGTTTGCATTAGTAGTCCAGTCTCTTAACACCAGACTATAGACACCATCTGCTTTGCAAAGCCTGCCTGCATCCCCTGATTATATCTTTAGCTTCCTCCACTGCAGAGCCTGCCAGGTGAGCTGCAAAGGCAAAGCAACAGAGGGGCCTGGTGGGGTCATTTCTAATAAGCCGGTGTGTGAATACTAATCAGTGGTGGGGAAGCAGAGGTCACCCCAGCCGGCTTGTTGGCAGGTAGCTGTGTGCTCTGTGGCAGATGGCAGGCATTATCGACTCGCCACAAAGGCCTCGCGCAGAAGCAAGCGCCGGTGCTGAATGATAGAGTTATTGAGATTCCGTGCGAGATGCAAGCAGATGTGATGGTTTCTAGTACCCACCGTAAACAATATGCCAGCAGAATTTTTAAAAAGAGCCTGTGTGTACAAACATGAAGCGGACCTTGTTTGAAGAATGCAAGCGCACAATTCCTCTGTAACTCTTTACATGCCACATTGGGTTTCTCGCTGTTGACACGGCACACTGAAGTAGCCCGGCCAGTGGTATTTTGGGGTGAAAGATACATAGTAGAGGCACAGTGTATAAACACATGTCCCCCTCATAAGCAAAGCAAGATTGCTGCCTGTAAGTACTGCCTGGATTTAGGATAGCCAGCAATTGTACAACTGATGCATAAAACTACACCTCAAAAAGAGGCAGGTGTGCCATTGCTTGCTTTCTGCTTCAGGCCCTGTATGTGCTATGCTTTATAAAGTCAGTGGGAACTACATAGAAGTATCTCCTGGCACAATTTGGTTCCAAGTACAGCAATCAAATCCCCTATCCTACAATCAAAAAAGTCAATATTCTTCCACGTGGGGTAAATCAGGCTATGCAACTCTGATTGCAGGCTTAGGACTTTTAATTCCTAATACAAGTAAGAGGGCATAACCATGCCCTAACCCTCTGAAATGGTTACTGAGCCATACTAACCTAATCAAAACACATACATAATGTATGAAATAATCCCTAAAAGATATTTTAGGTGCTTGGGTAATGAAATGATAGGCACCCTTGCAGGCAGCAGAATAAGTCACAGCCAGGTAGTACAGTTCTCAAAATATATGGGAAACAAAAAGGTTTACATATGCAATTCAAAGCAGAAATGCCAATGACATGGAGCAGTTTTGGGACACTGACTTTGGGTATACATTACCCAGGGCTGTTGGGATACACACAACAAAAAACCCAAAAAAACCACCAAAAAAAAAAAAAAAAAAAAAAAAAAAAAAAAAAAAAAAAAAAAAAAAAAAAAAAAAAAAAAAAAAAAAAAAAAAAACCAAAAAAAAAACCAAAAACCATCAAACCGAATAAGAAAACCGAATAAGAAAAATACTAACAAATACAGGGGATTTAAATCACATTTTGGTATTTAATCTAAGATTGTTCTAATGGCTAAAGGCTTAAAAAACATAATAAGTCGTCAGGGTCTCCATTACTCTGTTAAATTCACACATCAATACACACTGAATTTAAAACACCACTAAATCAAATGGTCAGTGCTTTTAGCCTTACAAAATCATTGTATGTATTTGCCAGCAGACCTGTTTGAAGCAAAACATTTGAGAAAAAACATACAACACAGATACCCACCTGCTTAGGATCATAGACCATGAGCCTGTTTTGATACTGTGCAGTATTTGTTACTCCTCCTATGAAAGAGTTCATACAAGTTACATTTTTTCATATAAGCAAAACCAGGACCAAGATCAGGTACAGCAAAACAACCAATTCGAGAGTTCATTTGCTGACATAATTATGTTACATACCATCACTTCTGCTTCCATTCCACTGCACTTTTTAATCTGGTTACAAGGTAATAAGTAGCCCTATTTGTCAAAACACAGTATAGCAACAATAAACACCCTACACACATTTCCTTTGTAAAGCTAATTCTATGGGCTAAAAACGAGATAAAAATTGATCTGTTTTTAAATGACTGTGCATTCAGCCTTCACCAAGACACAGAGATAAAACCCATCGCAGTTCCAAGGAGTGTGCAGAGTGTGACAGTTTAAAAAAAGAAGGAGGATGTGAGCTTGCATCAAAGAGAAGGAAGAGGTCAGAGAGAAGCTCTACCTAACCAGGAGTATGACATGGAATACCGTGTCATTTCCACCAGCTGGAAAGCATGGTGCAAACCTGTGCAACCAGGCTCACCTGGATTGAAAGGATTGAAAGAAATCCTGTATTTAGTTTGTACTATAGAGAGAATAACTCCTGGCTTAGTCAGGTTACACTTAGGTTGGAAGGTTCCTCCATAGTGACAGAAAGAGCACGACCAGTTCCTTTTCAGTAACACTCAGAAAGCAACGTACAAAGCACCTCGGAAAAGCTTAGAGTAGTCTGACCCAAGCAGATGCTGCAAACTATTTACCTCAACACAATAAACAGACATTTAATGCCCCATCATCCTGTTCTCCATTGGTTTTAAATGTCAAATCTCACTGACTAAACATGGAAAACTCATTCAGTGTCAAGTCTGTAATCTTACCTATGCAAATATGTCCCTTAGTGTACTCAAGCCTTCTGGGAAAACAGTGTCACTGCAGCACTGCACAGGTCCCAGTCCCCCTCTTGTCACCGCCCTGGCCCCATGGGAAGATGGGACCAGAACTATTGCCTGCAAGCTGCACCTCACCTTCATCCTACTAAGAGGTCTGGGCAGAACTAGGGCAAGTCAGTGGCCACAAACCACTGAGACTCATATTGTCAGACAACCTTTTTATATTACAATTCTAATGTCAGTGGATAAAATCCACAGCGACTAAAGGAAAGAATTTCATCTGTCATGACATTTGTTGATGCTCCTCTTTTTGTGAGGACATATCCTCTTCCAGCCAGAACAGCAGCACTTCGACTTTCATGCCTGCTGGCTGAGCTATGGCCCACTCCTACTAAGGCTGTTGCTTTGATTTTTTATTTTTTTTTCCTTTAGTCCCCAGGCTCCATGCTGGGAAATCCTCATTTTGCCAGCTAGGGCAGTATTTTGGTATAGAGTCATTATATGATTTTGAAGCAACTTCCCCACCTCTCACATGTCATTTTAGGTTGTACACTGGGACTGGTGTGTATTGAAATTAAACCAGAAGGTCTGCTCCAGATGTGCACCAGCTGTGCTCCAGTTCCTAATGGTGTTGTAAGGGTGTGAAATAATAACTGGTCTTTTAGATGGCTTTGTACCATCTGAGCACTGGGAACATTTGGGCAAGAGACCAGAACAAATCTAGTCCAAAGCAAAAAATATGGAGTACATGGAGTAAGTACAGAGAACTTGGCACCAAACTTTGGTGCTGATCTGCTCCTATTGGGTTGAGCTACTTGCTAACATAGAATTACCCTCTGATCACTCCAAATAACTTGAGTGAGGCCAAGGATCTGATGAATGGATAGCAGAAACTACAGAACTATCTATTTTAGAGTCTCTTCTTCAGCTGCAGTAGAAGGGAGAACTAACACTGTTACTTGGGTACATCTCTGCAAGCACCAGCCAGTGCTGGGCCAAACACATGGATGGTAGCACAGACTCCCAGATCAGGGACACTTAAGAGGCTGAGAGATAGCTGGGATGAGATGCAGTCTTTCCAAACCATTTCCATCACACTCTGCTGCATTCTGCCCATCACAGCACCTGTGAAGTGCACACATAAGGACAGGCATTGGAAAGCAATGACTGCTCCTGTGTCTAATCTCACAATCTGTTATTTGTCTCTACACTGTTGTGCAGCCTTCACAGTCCTAGTGGCTATGAGCCACATGTACAAACCCATCTTTTCTAATATATGTTTTGTAATTTGATTTTCCTTTACATATTGTTATTTTCACTCCCAGCATAACGTTTAAAATGAGATGTCAGATTAGTATTTTGAAAAATAAAAATCATAGTTATTTGGATGATTACCTTCAGAGTGCTAAACTACAGGAGACACATCAGAAACACAATGCTGGGTCATGTACTTCCATTCAAAAAAGACAGCTTAATTTGGGGGGGGGGGGGAAGAAAAGGGAGAAGAGAAA
>VXAU01005684.1:380259-405024 GCA_013399695.1 Formicarius rufipectus
GAGCGTCTGGGGGGGGGGTGAGAAAGTAAAGGGAGAAGAGAAAGAAGGGTGTTGCTTCCTTGTAAAATAATCAAATAAGCAAAATTATTTGCTTCTTCTGTTCACAAAGAGCCCCTCACATCAAGTACACAGCTTACAGCTTTTCCCCTGCAATATTGCTCATCCTCTGGTGTTTTATCATTACATTCCCTTCACATACCGCTCTTCACTTTTAGATTAATCTGCCAAAATGAGATGCTAAGGATTTGCATACAGATTTGACTACACAAAAATAGATCTGGAATTAATAACAGTCTCTATATGTTTTAATTTCTTCTAGACTGGAGTACCCTTGCCTCCAGCAGTATTCTTGGCTTTGAAAGTCATCAAGCTGATTTGTCTGCTCTTAGGTTATGATGCCACATGCTGCTACACTGTCCCCTGCAATCAAAGTGCTCGCAGAGATAGATTCCATGCCTTCCCCCTAACAAGTATATTTTATAGATTGGCAGTTTTGATCTCTCCTCCCCAGGGGGATAATCTGCATCTTAACAGGTTTCTATAGATACATCTGTCATTAAATATGCCATCTTATATCTGCATCAATTTTCAAACTCTAGTTCCTCCTAACTTTGAAGTGCTGTAGCAAAAGTTTAAAATTTTCTGCCAAAATTCAGATTTAACAAGTCTGCGATGCCCTCTTGAACTATTTTTTTAAAAATACTCTAGGCAGCTGGGAAAGGGCAAAAGAACAGCAATATATCTCTTAAAAAATAGGAAAAGAAGGGGGTAAAAGTTTAAATGGTACTAAAAATAATACATACTTTCTTAGAAAAAAAAATGGTGTAATTCTGAGAGAATTTCTTAAACTTCTCTGTTGTGTTTTATGTGAGGAGAGGATAGAAAGAGACGCATCATAACAACACAAAGTATGTAAAAATACAAACCATGCTACTAAATTTGATGTCAAGCAGTAACAGCTAATGTGGTGGTAAGCTAGCAGTTTCAAAGCTAGCTCTTTTCAAAGAAAGAGGAAAAAAAAGTCTGGCTGAGTAAATGACAGAAAATGTACAGTTTGGGCAGTGCTTGCTGAGTTTTATAAACATAGTGACCACTATGTCATGAGCACCTTGCTTTGGGGATTCCAGTTCGTGGGAGGCAAGGAGCACCCTTGGGACAAGTCTGTCTTGCTGTTACAGACATGAGCACACCCTCATGGAAAGTCCATCATCCAACCTGTGGGTTTACAATGATTTTACACTGCCACAGTCACTGTTACTGCCTTCCAGGCTGTAAACCTTGCTTTTTAAGCCCTCCAAGACATTTAACTTCCCAACTCATGTATCAGTACTCCTCTACATGGGGAAGTTGCTGGAGGATTCCAAACCACACCTTATCCAGCCCTTTCCCACATTTTGGAAACATTTTGTGTTATTGCAGCTCACCCAAACAGTCCACAAACTGCACAGAAAAAAAACCTTCAAGACACACACTTCCAAAAAGAGAGAAGGGTGAGAGGCAGTCGATTCAACACTATTTTCCCAAACGACAATTTATAATCCACATTTACAACATGTCCCAGCAAGACCCCCATAGCACTCAAGAAACCTAACCCAATCCAAATCCCCCACAAAATCTCACAAATCTCTCCAAAGTCCTCAATTGCTGCACAAATCTGAGTTCACTGGGAGATGTGTAAAACTACATGCTGGCAAAGAGATGTGTATTCCTTCCAGCAAATCCAGGGAATATATAGAAACTCATGACATACACCCCAAGGTGCTCTGCTATTTTAAAACAGAAATATCTCCTCTCTTAGGCTTATGCTGTGTTAAACACAAGATAATTCTTCCTCAACATGCAAACCCACTGCTTCTTACTTCACCAGTCCAGGTGCAGTGAGGACAGCTGAGCTGGAGAATGTTCCCCCACCCTAAGAAGCCCCCTGAAAGATACCAACAGCAGCTCTAATTAATGCTGTTCCACCCCAGATGCAATCCAGCTGCAATCAAGAAGGGCAAAAGCCCTAGGTTTTTTTGCAGACTGTTTTCCTTTAAATCACTAAAGCTAGATGTTTACATTCAATCTAAGAAGAATCAGTGGCATCAAATTAACAATGTCCATGACTGAAATGTGTGAGAACAATTATTTTTATTCAAATAGAGTAATAATGAAGACTGGGCCACTGAGGCAATTTTTATGTACTTGTTAACCTCCTGCTTCTGGTAAACCCTATACCAGTCACACTGTAAAATTTGATTTGGTTAGATTCTGTAAATTCCTATTATTCCAGATCTATTTTTCATAAAAGAAAAGAACTTTATAAGCATTTACTGAGAAAAAATTCTCTTCATAACAGCATAAGGTAATAAATACTCTTCATCCCAAATCACTTGCAGACCCTGGATAATTCTCTGAAATATGTTATCACCATCATTCCCTTGGTCAAAATCTCCACCATTAGGGAAAAAATAACCATTAAAAACCAAAAAGAAGAAAAATCTTTGTATCTCATATGAAATACAAAGCAACTGTACTAGGTTGGCCTGTTTACCTCTTTCCCCAAGTTGAGTTTCTATGTGTATGTCAAAATGTGGTTTTAGCTGACACGCTTAAGGTCAAACAACTTGGGCCTCTGTGAAACAACAGCATAACACTTTGCTTTAAACAAGACTTTTTATGTGCTAATCTCTCCAGCACCTGAGGCGGAAGGGATGCCTCATTATGCCAAGATGCAGGCACAGGAATGGCCCAGAGCAGGAGTGCCTGGCAGAGGTTCCCTGCCCCTCACTGTCCCCAGGGGCACTACCCCTATACAGGTGGAGGAAGGTTAACTTGTACAGAAAGGTAGGTCTCCAGATTTGCATGTGCACACCACAGAGAAATCAGGGAAATGGGCACAGTTCAAGTTCTCGCTCTTAGGGAAAATATTTCCCTGCTTTTATAGGTAATGATTGATAGTAATGTTGAACTCCAGAGTGTTTGGTGTATTTTGTTTCTCTTTCACTGAAATGCTTCACTTTACAAGCATGTGGCATGCAATTAATCTGTGAGCTTGGTCATGGCATCAGATGTTAACTGGGGCCTGTAAGATCCCTTCTATAAAATTTCCAAACTATCTCCCTGGTGCTGCAATGTCAGTACACAGAACTTACTTGTGGTTTAATCCCAGTCAGCAACTCAGCCCCACACAGCTGCTCACTCACTCCTCTCCCCAGGTGGGATGGGGACAGAATTGGAAGAGTATAAGTGATAAAACTCATGGGTTGAGATAAAGATAGTTTAGCGGGTAAAGCAAAAGCCACACACACAAGCAAAGACTTCCCATGGGCAGCAGGTGTTCAGTCATCCCCAGGAAAGCAGGGCTCCATCAAGTATAATGGCAACCTGGGAAGACAAATGCCATCACTACAAACGTGTCCCCACTTCCTTCTTCTTTCCCCAGCTTTATATGCTAAGCATGATGCCATATGGTATCGAGTGTCCCTTTGGTCAGTGTGGGACACAGCTCTATCCCCTCCCAACCTCCTGCCCATCCCCAGTCTTCTTGCTGATTGTCAGGTGAAAAGCCCCAAAGAGGTGTCAGCAGCCTAGCAGCCCCTCTGTCACCTGAAACACCAACCACCCATCTCCTAAGTCTGCTTATAACTGCTTACATCTCCTAAGTGTCTGCTTACAGCATTTTGTTTCACCCATTTCCCTTCCCTGCTGCCTTTCTCATGATTTTATGGTTATCATGTTTGAATCCTTGTCATATTTGTCCCAATGGATCCCCAAAGTAAAGCTGCAAATTAATCCAGATAATAATGGAAACCCCTTAAGTCTAGTCAGCTTTTGGTCAGCAAAGCCTTCAAGAGGGCAAGAGGCACTGAGTAAGTAAATGCACAGTGTGCAGTCATTCTTTGATGACTCCCTCCACAAATACAAGGGCTATTGTCACTAATTTATTCACTCACTAAAAAACCGGACATATTTTCATGGTTCCCTTGCCAGCTGGTAGTAGCAGACTGACTTTGAGAGCTCTTTGCTGATGACCTGTACTTCCCAGAAAAAGCAGGAGGGATAGAGCTCAGAAACATCTCTAACTCAGACTAATTTTTTAATTACTTAATTTTAGGCCACATACTTCAAAATGAAGTTCCCTCCTGCATTACTGATTACTTTTATGCTAACATTTTACATTTAATGACAAACTGAAGATTTTTTTCAGCAGTGACAATGATATAATAGAACATCTCACTGTATTATTCCCCCAGCCATGTACATGGTGCATGTACCTTGAGCTACATTATAGTCCTTAGCAATTAATTAATAATAGAAAGCTAGCTACAGTTATTACATATCCATCTACCTTTCATTTTAAAATAACTCTATTCTATGCCTAGAAAACAGTTTCCAATCTGTGAGTATATAATTCAGATCAATACTCTACTGAAGTGTAGCATAGTATGCTCTTGTACTTCATAATAATCTGTCAAAATTTAGCAACTCAAAACTTCTAAGCACTTTTTCAAAAACTATCAAAATAAAACTGAAAATCCCTATTTATCTTATTCCACTGCCAAAACATTGTGGCTTTACAACAGAAGTTATATTGGTAGCATTTTCAAACATAAATGGAACAATCCTGATAAAATATTTTTTTTGTTGTTTTGCCCGGTTTTAAAGAGTCCATCTAATAGGTTTCCACTTACCTCTTCCCTTGATTCTACAGCTCTATTAGGGGCATATCCTTGAACACAGTATTGCACTGCACCACTATATAAGTACAGATAGTATTTAGAACACACAGGCAGCCACACATTTCACCTACATAACTAAGCACATGAATTAATCATCAGCATAATTTCCCCTTTCCTAGCATGTCAGGAAAGATTTCAACCAGTCCCATATTTGACTTAAAAATCTCTATTAAATACTTTCTTGTGTTTTGGATATATTTGGAGTTTTGGGGATTTTTTTTGTGGGATTTTTGTTTGGTTTTTTCATGTTTTGTTTGTTTGTTTTCAATGAAATTAAGACAGAAGTTATTACTTTTTTTTTTTAATTTACAGGAGGAAAGACCACACTGGTAGATTTCTAGTGCACAGTCAATGATTTTAAATATGCTTAACACAACTTCCTAAAAAGCCCTGTTCTTCATAGAAACTGACAAACATAAACCGCAGTTTGGGTGGAAAAAAACCAGTAATCAAGACAGAGCAGTAGTAATGTCCATGTATTTGAAGCGCCCACCACAGACACACATTCCTCTCCACTAATAAAATAGGAAAGGTAGTGAATAAAGAGAATAAGGCTCTGAGCACACTCAGCTCATTCCCTAAACTGGAAACACCATTCCTGCACTGTATCTGGGTCTCCCTTCTGCATTAACACGCAGCACAAACTCAGTTTGTGGGTGTGACAGGTCCTGAAGCAAATGATGCAGGGATCTTGGTGATTTTCTGCATTTTGTCCCACTTTTAACTCCAAAACCATCATTCATGGTTTTAGTGTATATTAATAAAAACTGGTACCTACCAATACTTAGGAATCCATTCCCATGGGGCACTTAATCCATATGGATAGAAAGGTACATCATCATCATGGATAGGGTACATCTGCTAAGCTAAACAACATACTATGAGAAGCACGGTGAAGGTCTAAGTAGCTAACTTAATCTTCCATGCATATACCATCCTCTCACCAGAGGCATTCCAGACCTTATTAAAATCCTCAGAGGGTATCTATGGTGAAGATGCCAATCACTGAACATTTATCTCAAGGGCTGGCCCCATTTACTCGTTAGCTTTCTTAATAAAAGTTGTAACTATATCACCTTCCGTAGCACATGTCTTCGTAAAAGGGGAATATTTTTCTGTCAAATCTTCTGTAAACACTATCAACTGTATTCCAAAATATAATATCAGAAAAGTCACTCCAAAGATTGAATAAACAATGTCCTGAACCCCCATCAACGTAACAACGTAACATGAAACATAAAAACTACATCAGACTCAGCTGTAAATGATATGTTAGTTTAGGATCATAAGGCCTCTACACTCACCAACCTGTGCCATAAAGCTAAGATTATATCCAGACAGCCCTGTGCACTCATTATGGACAGAGCCATAGATGACTTCCAAAAGGTCATCTTGGCCCCTTACAACGTCCTGAAGAACAAGTGGGAGGAACATACATCTGCCTTCAAGCCATAGAAAAACACAAGCCAATAAGTGCCTAACTTTCCATTTCATTATCAGGAGTAAATGAATCATGGGATATCCTGAGTTGGAAAGGACCCACAAGAATCATGGAAGTCCAGCTCCTTGCCCTGCACAGGACAGGCTCAAGAATCATACCATGTGCTCAAGACACTTCTTGAACTCTGTCAGGCTTGGTGCTGTTACCACTGCCCTGGAAGCCTGTTCCAGTGCCCAATCAGCCTCTGGGTGAAGCACTTTTTCCTAATATCCAACCTAAACTTCCCTGACACAACTTCAGATCATTCCCTTGGGTTCTGTCACTGTCAGAAGTACCAGATCATACTACAGAAACTGTGTCTTTTGTTTGTTTGGTTGTTGTTAGGAAGCACACAGAATTTATAATCTGAAATTTGTCTAAAAGTGCATTGTCTTTTGCATTCATTGTGATTTATGAATGGCAACTATGAGATAACACATATGTTATGCACATCTTTGAAATACAGAGAGAGACATAGGAGAAATAAAATATTGTATAGGTACGTTATGCTCCAATACTTGCAATCAGGATTCAATTTGAAATACTCATCTCTAAGACAAAAGTTATCATGACATATAAACAAAAGCAGATTTACTGGTTTAATTCAAGACAGTATTTTGGTATTTTGTTAGTACCTCAAACTGTGTGAAACGTTTTCTACCTGATATCCAAAGAAGACCATCCACCACATATCCCGCATGGCACGAGAGCGACCGATCAAAGGACTGTACAAAGGTCCACTTGTTCTTCTTGGGGCAATAGCGTTCCACTGTGGGCAACACTTGACGCAATTCATTTCTGCCCCCTACAGCATACAGGTACTCATCCACGGCTCCCAGCACGAAGTGCTCCCGACAGTTCTTCATCGGAGCTATCTCAGCCCAAGAGTTAGTGCGAGGATCATACCGACAGACAGTTCTCACCGCACACGTGCGCCCTGTGGAGTGCTCTGCCTCTCCACCAGCTACAAAGAGAAAGTCTCCCATGACAGCAACACAGTGGTGGCTTCTCCCTACAGGCATAGGTGCTAGCTCGCTCCAGTTCGCAATCCCTGCGATATGAACGTTCTCTTGATCTACTGGATTGAAGTATCGCAATTCCTTCACTTTACACACCTCACGTTTTTTCCCACCAATAATGTAGAGTGTGTCTGACTGGAAGCGAGGTTTTGTCCTTGTGGTTTGCCAAACAGGCTGTGCGTAGACGCTCTGGTGGTAAGCCAAGGCCTCATTAATGAGTGCTGTCGCAGTTTCACTTGCTTGGACAAGAGGATGAGTAAGAGCGACGGTATGCAGTGTATCCACATCCATAAGGCCAAAGCGGACATACTGGAGAAGTTCATCCAGGTACTGGTAGCGGCAGTTGTGTTCCAGCCACCTCACAGCCAGCTAAAAGTATGGGGAAGGAAAGGGGAAACAAGATACCAATTATTTGAGTAGAATTCCATAAAAATGTGTGCTTTTGAAAACTGCTTGCATTCCAAGAGCAACTATAACTTGCCTCAGCAGTGGTATCTATCAATCTAAAAAGCAGTTATGAAAGCCTATTAGGCAACATAAAAAGACACCGGCTAAAATGCTAACTACAGTGTACATAGACAAGCATTTTATTGCACCAGCCTCTCTAAAGAATTCCCACAGCATTATCAGCTGGACTACTGCTATGCAATACTCTCATCATGCAATCTGCCATGCTGTAGGAGACCATACTATCCCTAAATCGAGCTGTTGAAGCGATAATATAAATGTAGGGACTATGGGATTACCAGATACCATAGACACAATAGAAAGAAATAGGATAATGTTAGAGGATTAGAAAGAAAAGCCTTTTCTCCTCTCCATCTTTAATTCTGTTTATGACAAAATATTGAGGGAATATAACACAATACATACTGAATCCTTCCTTTTTTTTTTTTCTTCTTCATTTATTTTATTCATAAAGTGGAGAAGGGTGTAAAAATTAAGCCAGAGAAGAGAGAAAGACATAAGAGGCTCTGCTAGTTTGGAGCTGACAGAAAGTAGCAAGGAAAACTCTAGAACTCTTTAGCAACTGCTGCTGGCATGAACAACCAAAATTAGCCTTTAAATCACATAAAGTGTATTGAATCCAACTGAGCCTAAAAAGAGGCTAGGAAGGGCCTAAACCACTTCAAGAATTGTTGTATAAGTTATCCTTGAAAACCTACAGTAGTAAAGATAGCCAAGCTTCCTCAGAAAAGCCATTCTCATGCTCTGATACCCTTTCAGACAGATTTTCCTTTTACCTCTGCAGGAGCACTAAACCCTTCAACTCATTTCCCATTTTCCACCTTTGGATTTATATTCCAGAGCTCTGGAATACCCAGAGCAACCCTTGAAACTGATTCATCCATACAGGATGGAAAGCAGTTTGCTACCTTCTTTTTTACCTCAACCTCAGATGTATTTTAATATCTGTGTTGCAGTTTTCTCTTTACTGAATGATAAACAGTATCTCAATGCACCTTGGGTCACATTTTCTAAACTTCTGTTGCTTGGCTCACACTTCTCTGTTATTGAAAGGAAACAGCCCTCTTTCTTAATGCTTGCTGTTGAAAACTGGATATAATCCTTCTCTTAAGCCTGTAGAAGTGAATAGGTTGGAGGAATCTCTTTGATTATACATCACAATGCAAGACTGTTGGCATACAGTGATATTGCTGATTTATGTTTAAGCTTATGTTAAGTACTATTTCGATCTCTTTCTTTTTCTTTCTTTCTGTAGAACTTCCACAAAGTGTCATGTTTTCTCTCTCATTACTGAACCCTCTACTATTTACTTCAGGCCACTGGTCCATTGTGTCAAGATCACTCTCAATTCTAATTGAGTATTTGAAAGTGCTTGAAGACCATTCCACTTTTTGATTTTCTGAAAACATAAACCCCATATTATTCTTTCACTCAAGTCATTAACAAAGACATTGATTTAGTTCTGTGTAAGGACAGCCTCCTCTGCTTGATACTTCAAATCATTCTGACACAGAACTTGTGTAGCAGGTGTTTCTAACTGACTGCATGATAAAGTTTTGGCTAAAGCTTATTGCCCTGTACTGATCATGAAGGAGCTGAAAATAAAGGCTTCTGTTACTCATGGCTTTCACATATGACATATCTCATTTATTACTGCTTTTGCTTTCTCGCAAAGAGGGAATATGATAAACCAAAGGCAAGAAAAAAAAAACAGCTGAGAGATAATGGCAAAACAAACTCAGAGTAGCTAAATACTTAAATTTATTACTAACAAGATAAAAACTAAAACTAAAAGTAATAAAACTAAAAAGTAGGAAACAAATCAGTCTTAAGAACACCCCTCTCCTCCCTCTTTCCAGCAATTCAAGGGAGCAGGTAAAGGGAGTTTTGCAGGCGGTTGTTGTTGTTGTTGCCATTGCTCTTGTCCTGTGAGTCACTCCATGGGGTGCAGTCAGGTCTCTGCACGCCGATGGTCTCCGTGGGCTGCAGGGGGACAACCTGCTCCACCACGGTCTTCACCACAGTCTGCAAGGGGGCCGCAGCTCTGAGTCCTTGCCCTGCTCCTGTGGGGTCCCTCCCACAGGAGACAGTCCTCGATAGACTTCTCCAACGTGAGTCCACCCCCCGGGCAACACTTCTACCAGGGGGAAAAAAACCTGCTTCCAGCCTGGGTCTCCTTCTCCATGAGTCATGGTCACAAGTCTTTTCCAGGATCTCCCTTCATCCTGGGCCTCCCACAGGGCAACAGCTCCTTCAGGGATCCACCTGCTCCTCCAGGGGCTGCAGGGGGTTCTGTGCACCCCAGTGGATCATCATGGGCTGCAGGGAGGGGGGGCTGGAATAGCTTTCAGTCCTTCCCCCTACCCTGCTCCAGCAGGGGATGCCTCCTTTGCCTTCTCCTGCTCTGACCTTGGTCTCTGCGTTGTTATCTCATGGCTGGATTTTTTTCAACTGTGCAACACTCCTAAATTCTTAAATATGTTATCACAGAGGCGTGAGTATGATTTTTAATTGGCTCAACTTTGGCCAGCAGCAGGAAGTCCCTCCTGGACCTGGCTGTCATTGGCTCCACAGGACAGGGGAAGCTTCTAACAGAAACCATCCTGGAAGCCCCCCCCCCCTTCTACTAAAATTCAGCTACAGAAACCTACGACAACTGTATCAATTTAGAAAGCAGGGCTAAAAACCCTACACATCACTAATTCACCTAGATGGTCTGTAGGAATTTGATAATCAGCAGAAAAACTCTGCTGGGTGTCAGGGAGGCAACCGAGGTCTGCACATCACAATGTGTTCAGAAGCTCCCATCCAAATCAACTTATGCTGTTGTCTGAACATAATTTGATTAGAGAACCCTGTGAGACCCACACCTCATTGGTGACACTACAGGGCAGAGAAAAGGCCATAAAAATCTAAAAGCTATAATGATTTAGCCTCCTGGTCTTGCTATTCATAACAATAATTGTTTCTAATGCCATAAATTCATTTTGAGTCACTACTTAAAAATAACTACTAGGAATTTTACCTACAAATGTGGGTATCTATATGTATATTTACAGAATACAGGCCCAACTCCTAGACTGTGACACAGGCTATGGAACAGGTCCTATGGTTTTAGAGACACTCACAAACTGAGCCTTGGACTCCTACATTGGCTTTGCAGCATGTTGTTATGGTGTTCCCTGGCAGAACACAGTGTCTTATACTGTGGAGGCATGAAAGAAAACTGAGGGGAAATAGATATTCTAGTCACTGGATGGCTTGGCAGCTACTGGAAGCCTGAGAAAGTTCAGAAGAAAGAAAATTAAACTTCCAAACAAGTGTTTCATTTGTAGTAGATATAGTCACTGATGGCCAGTAACACACTTCCAAATTTCCTTCAGTGCAAAGGAGCCAAATACAATTCTCATCAACATATGGCAGAGATGGAAACTTCCACATATGATACCAGCAAACATCTGGATATTTATCAACACAATTTATAACACCTTTACTCAGGTTTTGTTTAACCCAGACTTAGAAACTACAAAATTCACCCCATCTACACAGTAACTTTAGTGCCTACATTTTAATAGTTCTGGCAGTAATAATCAGCAACTATAATCAGTATTGGCAAAAGAAGCTCAAAACCATTATAGACTTTATGATGCTGCAAGGAAAGACAGTCCAGCTTCCCTAAGGAGATACGAATAGCACTTGAAATCACAACTGTGTTTAAAATGCTAACAAATCAGCAAGCAAAAAAAATACCATCCATAATTTTGAGGTTCAAAATATTTATATCACTGCTAAATAATTTAGAAAAATAAGGAAAATCTCCTACTCCTTCTGTCATATAGGCAAAATCTGTTTAAACTGCTAGAAGCTTCTTTTCTATTAATTTTAATGTATGAATGTGTGAGAAAAGGAAGCTACAGCGTAGTGCCTATATCAACTTTAATAAATAATATATTTTGCCATATTCATCTTCTAAACTAAGTAAATGACAAAAGCAGACCCTCAGAAGGACAAGATTTTCAAACCAGATTAATTCTCTTATCCTAATGCCTTAACCCAAAGGATTCTTTTCCAAGGTTACATTACCCAATTTAGCAACAGAGTGCATCCTCAAAACAGAAAAAATACACCGCGGCTCAGTTGGACCGTACACAGAAGTACACCTGCATGTCAGACAGTGATTTCATTGATTTCCCAACACCTGCTCCAGCTTCCAGTCCAAGTCACACAGCCTCAGAGCACAGTCCTCCCCTCCCTGCTGTCATTGGTCTACATACCACACACATCCCACAGCTGGAGAGGGCACAGAGGCAGTGGAGGTTAAAACTGAATTCAACTCCTGTTGAAGACAACCCAACATGAAGTAGTTATTTGGGGCTGCCAGCTATCCCAGGAAACAAGAGAGCCCATCGTGCCTGTGCCTTGCCTGTTCAGCATCCCCCTGCAATCCTTCTCACGCCACTCTGCTAGGAAACGTACCAGACCTTCACTTGACATCACAGCAAGTTTCCTGATCAGAAAAGCCAAGCTACTTTACCAGTGCAAAAAGCTCGACATACTCATCAGACTTCAAGAAAGTAAACAGCTTTCTAAGCCTGGGCTCTGTGAGAGGCAGGGACCAGAGGAATGCCATTAAAGTCATCTTGGTCTGCTCTTTAGTTGATGTATTCATGCTGCAGTCCAATGGGCTGCAAAGGAAATGTGCTACTTTTTATCATATATGGGGTCTAATAACGGAGATGAAGTAAAAAAGTGACAGTAGTGGACATAAATGAAGGGGTTGGAGTGTTGTCTTTTGGGGGGTTGGTTTGTTTGTTTTAGCAACAACAAATACAAGGAAACAAATTTTCTAAGATTTTAAAACAATTCACACTCATTAAAACAAATGGAAATCTTAATCAGAATGACTTAGCGAACATTCTCATTTTAGGAGAAAAGAAAATTTTAAATATGGAAACAGGAGTGAAGAGATGTATTTTCATGGACTGAGATCAGATATATGCAACACAAGTTATCGAATTTGTACACAACAATCTGCTGACAAAGTGTATTTGGGAAAGAACCACAAATCTCTTCTTTCAATACAAATCTCACCTGAGCAGTCCTTCTGATTCTTAACATAAGCAAAACATTTTGGCCAGAAAAAAAAGTCAATATCTTTGTATCCCTAGCATATTGGACAGTGCTATAAATCTGATCTTATTGATTGATAAGCCAAAAAGAATCATAAAAGCAACACAGTTACTACAGCATTCACCTTAAAGTACCACCAAGGGAACTTTTAAAAGCAAAGCTTGGACTTTACTAGTTTAGTCTTTGAGAACCCTGGAAATGAACACTTTGGCTCTGAACTTGCACATAATTATACCTTTTATTGGATTTTGTCTAACTCAGCAAGCCTCAGGTGCACCAGACTGGAACCTTCTGACTCAAAACCACATCTCAGTTGACAACGAACAGGGATTTCCAAAAAGCCTGAATCTGGGTCTCTAAAAGGTCTTAAGTCTCCCTCTCTCTCTGGAGTTCACAAAGGACAAAACCCAGGGGGGTTAGGATACTCATTTAAGAATTTTATTTAAGTAAGGTGAACAAAATTGGACTGTACTACTCATTTAAGAAGAAAAATATAAGAACTATTGCTGAGGAAAAAAACCAGCCACACAACAAAATACACACATACACTTTTTCAAAGCCATGAGTCACACATGAATATTTTTAGAAGTTAGTAACCACGCAGCACAGCTTTCAGACTCCCTCTGCAATTTTTTCAGTCAGGTACTATCTTTCAGTTGTGGGCAGCATGAAAAATGAATGCCTCAAGCCTAGATGCAGGAGAGCCTTAAAGATAGAAATCTTTTCCTTCTTTTTATTTTGAATTTAAAATGTGCATAAAAATAAGACTGTAATGAGCTGCATGTGGAACAATCAAAATTATGAGGTATTTGCATTTCTTTTGCACCTTGAGCCAAACAACTACAAAATTATGCATATGATTCCCTCAATCTGAACACAGTAAATATTAATAATCTCTGAATCTGCAATGAAATGCCTTTTGCCCCTGAACCCTGAAGAGAGACTTTCCAGCTCAAAAAGTTGTAGTACAGTGACTGAGGCCACATTTGCAAGGCACCGAGCTGAGGCATGTGTGTGTAAGCCTGTGAAAATACAGCTGTGCCATCCCCCACCCTCCTTCCACAGAGACAGTTTAAAATTACCTGTTTGTCAGTTTTACAAATGTGTGTCTACGTAAGCAGCCCCCGGTGTGGCACTGCCTTAGCAAGCAGGCATGCTTTCATTTGCACATTTTGATTTTACAATTAGAATTAAAACATTTGCTCTGTTCAGGGTGAGCTGATAAACAGGGATTTTAAATTTTCCTTTTTTTTTTTCTTTTTTAATGTGAGAAATGAAAGAAAAACTCTCCTCTAGATGTATTATGCCTTTGGGCTCCATGTGAGGGAAGGGAAAAAAAGACACAGAAAGCTACTGTGAAGGTCACAGAGTGAAAGAACTTCCTCAGGGCACAGAATAAATTAAATCCCAAGGAAAAAAATAAAATGTGATTTCCAGAGTGTGAGGCACAAACTCAAAATGACAATGATTGACAGCCAAACTATATCCGTGCAATATCGAGGACTGCACGTTCTCATTTACCTCAGTGTAGCCAGCAAGCGCCCATTAAACATCCGTCTGATGCCCAAATTAACCTTCTTGGCAAACTGAAAGAGGCACAAACTATCATAATCAACCTTTCATTATCACAGCAGCCTCTAGTTAAAGGGTCAGAATAATTGTGCCATCAGAGCCCTGATTGTTTTCAATCAACAGACGACTGGAGTGACAGCTCAGTGATGGAGTAGTTTGATGAAACCGCACCAGGCCTAATCAGAGCAGATGAAAGGAAGGCATGATTGGTGCAAATGAACAGTCGTGCCTCTCTTTTTCATTTACAATCTGAAATTACTCTTAAATTTACAGGGTTTTTTCTCCCTTATGAGTACCTCTGAAAGAATGTTTGACTTATTATGGGTTCTGACAGTGCAGAGTTATAAAACACAGGTAGGGTTTTTAGCCCAGGCTTTAAGTGGGTATTCAGCATAATTTTAACAAATTCACTCTTGAAAAGCACAAAATGACTAAAGACTTCCAATGACCTAACCTTTCAGTGCTGTTTGATTAGCAGAACAATTTATCACAGCTCACATTCTTCATGATAAGAGAAGATTAAAAAAATGGGCAAAGATCTCTTGTAAATGTTTTCTCTTAGCCAATGTATTTATTGCATTATTGCTCTTCTGTTCTCTCTCACACACACACAAAAGAAAAAAATAATTAAAGAACATTGCATTAATAACCCTTTTCCTCTTTGAATGAATAATAGAATCCAAGCAAGATTTTGTTGGAGATGAAAGCAGAGACCAATTATCATGCCACTGACAGCATCAATATTTAGTTTTCTGGTGGGTTGAGTAGTTCATTCCCACATTCTAAAGGATGGAAAATTAATCAATCCCACTAGGTGTTTCTTAGCTTACTTATCAGCACAGATTCAGAGTGTTTCACAAATAAACAGGGGGAAGGGAAAGAAAAAAAAAGAAAAAAAATAGGGGGTGCTTAGGCAAAATTTGGAAAGAATGAAAGAATTAAGTTTCCTGCGCCTTCTCAGCATGTTAACTTCCTCTCCCAGACTTGCACTGCTCCAGCCACATAGCTTCCCACCCTCACAGCGCTGCTGAAAGGAAGGCAAGGTAAATAAAAAGAATCCAATTGATTTGTACCTCTGAAAGAAGCAAGTATTTAAGAGGTGAGTGGTAAGTCTTTTTTTTGTGATCTTGATCACTATCAGAAGTTCTCTAGTTTGTCAAGCATCAAAAAAATGCACACCACCAGTGTGCAGGTCAGCATGCCAAAATAAAAAAGCAGCTTAGAAGCCAAAATTAAGATTTGCCTGAAGGAGGAGTGGATATACAAGTTTGATCCAAACACCAAAGGTTCTAAAGAAGTTTTATGTCATGTACCTCTTCTCACACTACAAAATGGAAGTTTTAGTTCCTTAAAAGTTTGGGGCCGTAATAAGAACAATCATCTAACTGGAAGACACACAAGTGCCCTCAGTGCAAGAAGCTGTGAGTAGAATTGCACATCCTTGCTGACACAGAGGATGCCATTTACAATTCTGAGGTCTACTGTTAATGTAAGTAGGTTAAAAGACTTTCTGGTCGTTTTTATTTTTTGCAGTGAGAAAAGTCTTACTACCATGAGAAAGCATGAAGGCTTCAAGCTAGCCCAATTAAGATTTATTGCCTCCAAGTCCTAAATAAAAGAAGCATGACCAAAGTTGCCTGGTCTGTCAGCAATTCGGCAAGTACTTCGTCCTCAGGGCTTCCACTGAGCTGAATGTTGAGGCTCACCTTTCCTCCTGCTTCAAATATTAAACATTTTCCAAGTATAAAGACACTGCATATGAAATATCTATATATATATATGTGTGTGTGTATGTATTTAGTGAACTCTTTGGAATGAACCCAAAACATTCCTAACACACCAATGAAGAGGAAAAGTGACAGTTTGGGAAGCTGCTGACATGTGTTTTGTTAGAGGCAGCAGAAAGAAGACTCAGAAGCAAACATGTTTCCCTACATAAATAGCAATGTCTCACATTCACATTTCCCTACCCCAAGGGATCACAGCTCATATTCAAAGATCCTGTCATTCTGCTATTTGTCCCCAACTCCTACCCAGCCAACCCGACACTAGTTCTAGATCCTCACTTCATCAGTGGCACTGACATTCTGTACAAGAGAGCCCCTGAAGTGCATTCCCAAACGGAATACTGAGCTATCAGCTGGCAGAAAAGACAAAATATGCATCCTTCCAAACTCAACCATAATCACTGTCATGCAGTCAGACTCCCAGCCTCACAGATGGACACAGTTTGGAGGACTGAGGGATTGGCTCAGGCAATAAATAGGTAAGCCAAATATAAATGAGTTATGACTTCAGGAAATACATGGCCCCAGATAAAGATTAGAGAAGATGAAGGTTCATTGTATCTGGTGGGTAAAAACACTTGTTAGTGTATGTTCTTCTGATCAGCCTCTGCAAAAGCTGCAGTCAATTGGCCCAGAGTACTACTTAGGGAAGCTCTTCATCTGCTAAATAAGAAACCTCTTGGCTGAAGTTTGCTAGTTTGGGATATATGTGATGTCAAGAACCTGCAACTTTCAGAAAATGAGCCCTGCAGTCTGTAAGACACTTTGCAAGAGGCAGAAATTCAATTTTGATATTTCAGCTGAAAAACACTGCAGCAAACAGAATTAACAGTCGAAGTGTCTAGCACCAAAAGTGATACATTTCATTATATTATACTGGGATTAAAGCACACAATCCAGCTGTATTAATAAAAAGCATTTATGAAAAATAATGGCATTAAAGTGAATCACAATGTATTAAAAATATTTCCCAGTTTTTCTCAGGTGGTGATATGATCTGTCTTCTTAAATCATTTAAGCTGTAAAGCATCCATCACCAGTTGCCCAATTTCCTCGCAGGGCTGCCAGACAAAAAAATAATGTCCCGTACAGCCTTTCAATACATGCAAGGAGGATACATGACCTACACAACTTTGGCAGATCGCTTAGTCATAATTAAACAGCTCCACTAGCAATAATATAAACACCTGTATTTCCATTTCTGAAATTTTTAATAAATTCTTCCACACAACATCCTTTTGAGCAAGAGAAGAATTCTTCATCTAAAGACAAACTCCCCACCAGCCAAGTACAGTCCCTTGCATTCTCAGTCCAATGTTTTACTGCAAGTTTCCTTCTTCCCTGGTGCTACAAAATTATAATGATCTTCTCAAAAGGGACAGTATTTTATCAAAAAGGTTTGTGAGAGAGACAGTGCTAGTTTCATTTTTTATGTACGTATTTCCTATGAAACACTTCAAAAGACCTGACAGCTTTATAATAACAGTTAAAAATTGAATGCATGTTTTTCAGAATTGTATTCACTTCTTTTACACACTTTCTCCAATTTCCTTTATTTACTGGAAATCAGACTAGGAAGAAGTCTACCTGGAAAACACTGACTAAACTCAATAAAGATATTCCAGCTTTTTAAACTCACAGTAAAATGACAGATCAAAAATCAGCTTTACAAAAGGCTGGCTGAACTACATTAATACATGAAATCATATATGGTAAGGAAGAGTTGTTATAATTGAAAAACTTCTCTACTGGAGCTCAAAGTGAAGTAAGGTACAGACAGAAGGTAAACTCTCAGCTGTTGTAAATTATCACAGCTCGTGGAAGTTTGCCATTTTACACCTTCTGGGGAATCTGAGCTTCAAAATGATATAGCATTTCCCTTCCAAGTATCTCAAAGCAATTTATAAGTAGTAAAACTCAAGCTTCTCAGAGAAACATACATTTCAACCACCTTTCCAAAGCAGGAACTAAGAGAGAGAAAAATTAAGTGGCTTAATCAAAATCTTCTGTCCCCTCAAGCTGTCCAGCTGAGTCTCTTTACTCCACTACAAAAATCCAATGGAGATTTTGGTGCTCCATGCCACAGAGCAAAGTTTGGTGAGATGCAGGTATCTGAAACCGAGGATAAAATGATGGTTCCCTAAATATTATCCAGCAGATGTACTTGCGGTATTTTTGCAGCTGAAAAGTAAATCTCAATATAAGCAATAAAACACTGTATTTTTTTCTTAACCTTGGAGCAGCAAAGACAAAACTGTCCCATAGGGTGATTGAAGAGAAGTCTGCTCTTGTGTGATCAGGTCCTCAAACCGTGGAGGAGTTTCCTCCATAGTTAATTGGAGCATCTCTACAAAGGCAGATCTACAAATGCACTTCTGGCATCCAACTTGTTCTTCAGCTATGACAGAAGATGCAAACAAGGCCCCATGTAACCCCTGGCAATGACACTCCATCTTTACAAGTGTATGCTTAAAACGTGTATGAGTTTGTGTGGAGCTCCTATTGCAACAGACTTGGCAGCTACCCTGCTACTCACAACCACTCTGTTTTCTGGGCACTGCAATGACTCTCACAGCTGGGAGTGTAGTATAATAAAATAAGTGAGCTGGGATTGATCACACTGAAAAGGCTCTACTTACTCCTGCAATCAAGGTAAATTTTGTTTTAACAAGATCATCAAAAAGGAGTGGGGAGGGTGACAAAGCAAAGCAAATAAAACCAGAGCAAAGCAAAGCAATAGAACCAAACTCAGAACATGGCATTCCAGAAACAGAATATTGCATTTTCCAGCAATGAGATCTTACTTTTTTCCCTTGAAACAGGTCTAGGCATAGACCGTTAGACAGTTAAAAATTACAAGGAAGCCTCATCATAAACATTTCTAAAATGTAGCATCATAGATCCCTAAAACTTGCCTCTCTTTAATAATTGGATCAAATGGCAAGAAGGTCTGAGGTAAAAACTTCTTGCCATCCATTTTCTAATTCATCACAAAATGGTCAAGTTTGGACCCTCCATCATTTGTTGTGGTGGTAGAAACAACACTTCTAGGTGCTTTGTATCTGATAAGTTTTACTGAAGCTGAAAAGAACAGAAGGGTATCTCTTCATAAAGACATCTGTCTAACTAGGGCTCTTAACTGTGATTTTATTTCAGTTCAAGGAGATCAAGGTTTATGATAGCATTTATCTTTTCTGAAACAAGGTAAGGACAGAGCACAAGGGAAGTGGAAAAAGACCTCCCTCCCAGGAGCCACAATTTCAAAATCTAGAATTGCTCTTTTTTATTTTTAGAGGAAACATTCAGGCTGACATCAAATGCATTGAAACTTTACATAGCCACATTAAGCCTTAAAATAAGTTGCTGGTACATAATTATAAGTGAAAATGACAAATTTTCACCATCTGATACACACTGTTTTTATTGCTATTCCTTTCTTGTTATTTTTACCTCTGAAAAACATTTTTGAAGTGTAGTTGTTTACTATGGAGATGGGAACCTGGAAGCTTTCATCAGTAAAAATTGTTAGAAAATGAAATAGGGACAAAATTGACAAAATTCTATAAAAATGCAATTCAGCTCAGTGAAAATTAGTCTAAATGGTTCTTCTTTGCAAAAAGATTCCTATTCATTTCTTTCCTATTGTTAGGATATAATATTCTTGGGATTTAATAGGCAAATCCAACAAATCACACAAAAAGGTATCATTTTATATAATAAGCCTTACAACAGCTACACAGGACTTGTATGTCGTTAATATCTTTGGTCACACACAAAAATGTACTTCAAAGTATATGCTCTCCTTAGTTGGTTTATAAATATGCATGCTCTTAACATGCTGTGTTACTACTAAACCACTGAGGTCAAATTCTCCAACTAAAATCACCGAATGGTTTGGGTTGGAAGGGACCTTAAAGGTCATGTAGTTCCAACTCCCCTGCTGTGAGCAGAGTCCATTATAACAGCTTGCTCAAAGCTTCATCCAACTTGGCTTTGACCACTTCCAGGGATGGGGCATCCACAACTTCTCTGGGCAAACTTCCAGTGTTTCAACACCCTCACAGCAAAGAATTTTTTCCTAATCTCTAATCCAAACCTACTCTCTTTCATTTTAAAGTCATTGCCCCCTAACCTATCACTTCATGTCCTTACAAAAAGCCTCTCTCCAGCTCTCCTGTAGCCCCCTTTAGGGGGCTGAAAGGCTGCTATAAGGTCTTCCTAAAACCTTCTCCAGGCTGAACAGCTCCCACTCAATCAATTTCATTGACTTTGATTTAATCCCCACATGATGGACTTCAGATTAATTCAGGTCTCATTTTTAAGCAATGAGTTAATTTTTCAAAATCAACTCATTGTTCTAAGAAAGCTATTTCTTTTAGAAATTAACTTAAACACTTAGGATCACATTTAGGATCCCACACATACCTAATAAATTAGGAACATCAGAGCCTCCCCCTACAAGATTAAAACAAACAAATTTATTATTTAAACTGACTAAATAATATCTGAAAGAAACTGAAACACCTGCAACTGCTACAAGCTGAACCTCATAAAATTCACACCTATGCGGTTTCACATAAACATTAAAACAGACTCCACCCCAAAGGAACACTTTGAAAGCTTTACAGCACAGATTTTTCACTTCAGAGACTGTGATCTTTCGATCTGTCATTACTATCCCACATAGACCTCCAGCTTGGAAGCCACTTCACAGTAAGGCTTCTGAAGGCCTTTTTGACAAATGTATTTGTCAAAATTTCTTCCATTTCTCTCTGGCTTGAGGGAGTCCAAGGTGATCAAAGGAGTATAAAGAACCTTTTGTCATAAGGCAATGAAAACCCCAGCTATGCAGCTCACTTGAACATCTGGAAGCTACTAAGGATGGGCCAGTTGGAGTAAGCAAGGATGTGCAGGAATGCCACTCCTTTCCTATCTCCTCCACCTCCTGGAGCCACTACAGTCCTAGTCCTGGAGCAGGAGTGATAGCACAGGACAACAGTTAATCAGATCTCAGCAGTCATGCTGAACTAGCCCACTTATTAGTAGATCTAGACATGAGTGCAACTTTACTACATCTGCCTTGTCACACTTACTTTACATGCTTAACTCCAAAACTAGATTCTACACACCTTAACATATTGATGACAATTTGCATGGTTTCAGAAAACCTGGAATTCGACTTTCTTTATCTTCTTTGGCTTTGTAGTTATGGATAGAAGTTTACACATAGAAGCAATGGTTCTACCAGCTCCCAAAGGGAAACTTGTTGAAATATGTAGCTGGGAATTCTCAAAAGAGCGTCTAATTTTCTATAATTTTCCGCAAGCTTAAATCCTCTGTAAACTGTTAAACAGTTTTACTGGGATTTTAAGAGAGTAGAGATTACTAGCATTTATATCTTAGAAAGGAAGACATTAACTAAGATAGTAACTGCCTCATTTAATCATCCATGGTAGTTGTGGGCTGTAGACTTTGTTATTTTCTGTAACTTAAAAATTAAAGTAATTTATATTTCCAAGCACACCTGTCTTTCATAACAGCCTCAGAAACTTTTTTTAATGTAACCACATGCCTATATATTAATACAATTATACTTCAGTTAATCTCCAACAGATCAGAGCCACAAAGAGAGTAACAATTGACACAAACCCCACCATAACAGACAAATTAAAACACAGAATGTGTGTACACCTTGGTGCCCTCCTTTAGCTGTCTAAATCAAAATGCACATCCATTGCTTAGCTGAAGAAGTGACCTAAATTCAAGAGCTGTGGGCGCAGAAGCCTTCCCAAATAGTGGCGTGATGCTCTGTGCACTTCCAAAGGTAATCAGGGATGAATAAGGTGAGGCAATATTACTGCAGAACAGGGAGAGAAAAGTAATGCTATTCACTAATTCTCAATTGCTCACAGCAATATCAGCAAAATAATCAAGTTTTCTGATTGGAACTGACATGTATCAAAAAGAAAATTAGAACACACAGTTGTTCCTAACATAAACCCAGTCAATACAGAAAATACCTTTCTGTATTACTATATTTGCTAAATAACAATATTAGCTAACACTCAGAAAACAGGAGGCAGAAACTTTTAAAAGTTCAGAACAAAACTATACAATACATAAAGTTCACAAAACTTTACTGTAAAGAACAAGATTAAGAGCCATTAGAATTAAGATAAGGCAGACAAAGGGGGAAGGTATTTTGTAAAATAAGGGGACTGTGCCAACAGGGGCAGCACTCCATTTTCCTATAAGCCAAAATGCCATGACTATTACAAATGATGCAGCAATTATATCAGGAAAATTGCATGTGATCTAAGCACATCAGCAGGACAGTGTGAGGTTCTGCTGCCTACATCCACTGCTTGAACCCTGTCTCCTCTGCAGTTCCAGTGGACACTCACCCTTTGCAGACCTTGGGCCACAACTACCAGCTTGGCCTATAAAACGGATGTTCTACCAAAAATATTCCATGTGCAATATTAATTCCACAGTCTGGAGATACTGTAAGGAATCAGGGGAGATACTTATGTTTATCAGGATTAGCCCGAGGAAAAGGAAATTTACATCCTACCATAGGCTATGTTTTTATACTACTTTGAGGGCAATTATGTGATCTTGCTTGCAGCTAGTCAAGGTACACACAGTGCAATGGTGGATACTTGGATTCACAGGTGGCTCTCTGGCACTTTGATGTAGACTACTCATGAAAAGGGTACAGCAAAGGAGGTGAAAGCATCACAAAACACACATGGACAATACATTAATTTTCCCATTTAGCCTCCCCAATTCACCTCAGCCTTGATATGCATCAAACTCTTGTTTTCTCTCCTATGCCTCACTTGATGAGAGGCTGACAGCCTCATTTTAGCATGGTGGTTTTCTGCTTAGGGTAAATACTCACTAGGAGGGAGCATTAGACTAGACATTATTTCACTTATTGCCCAAGAGAGCACTTAAGCTTATTTCTTGAACAGCAAAAGGCTAATATATTGCTTAAACATAACACTGATTACTGATATGCTTTCCTTCACTTACTGTTTTATGTCATTACTTGTTTTGCAGTAAAACTTAAGTTCACATTTAGGAAGGCAATTGGGTCACATTTCATCAAAACATATATATGTCCCTGAGAAAAAATATTTTTGGTCTCTCCATATTAAAAATTGCTCTGAAATACCAAAAGATTGACAGAAAAAAAAATTCTAGTACTGCAGTGAAGGAATGACAAGCTTGTACTGGAACATAATAACCCACTTTAGAAACTGTGGTTCTGCATTGGTAAATGAGGGCATCATTGGAGATGAATAGATGTCGTCTTTGGGCCTGTCTGCACCAGGGAACTGTTCCATCATATCAGCTTGATATAATAAGTACACTGCAAAATATCCTACAGCACTGAACTCTGTGGGATTTCTGCTGAGAATACTTTTGGTTTTCCACAAATGCCACCAGAAAATTCAAAATGGAGCTCAAGTATAAGAAAAGGCACCTGAAAATAGAACTTCCCTTAGAAGAGGATAAACAGGATTGCAATAAGAAAACTGGATTTTATACATTTATTATTTTTATAAAAGAGATGTTAAAAACTCATATTAACCTGAAATGCTGTCGTCTTTCTGACATTTATTTTTCTATTGATTCATTCATATAGAAACTAAACAGTGTTTTTGCACATCACATCTCAAATAATAAAAGGACTAACTAGTGCTGTACTTTCATATATGGAACATGTATTTCATGAACCCAAGTTTAGAATTTACACACAAGGAAGTTAGCAGACTAGAGACTAGCCCTGGAAAAGTTACAACACAGTTGCATGCTTTCTAGATCAATAAACCACTCATGTAGTTTTAACTACCATTTTTTCCTAGATTCTTTGCTCATCAGTTGATTAGCAAGAAACCAAGTTGCATGGCAAAGTGAAAAACAAACAAACCAAAATAAACAAAACCAAGAACAAACTTCTACCCTCAGCTTCAGTGGAAGTATTGACAAATACTAAAATTGATCTGCTTTTAATGTTAATTGTTTAAAAATGTATATTTTTTAAGCATCTACTTAACCAGTAACAGAGATGGAAGAAACTTATTCATACTGAGCTCACATTAAGACTTTTTTCCAAACATGATTCAAGAGGTCACCCTGGCTCAAGGGCAGTATTTATTCCAGTAACACTTGACCGATGTACTGTGGGGGAGACAGAATGACAGCAAGATGTTTCTATCCATAACTATTATTATGATCTTTGAAATACGAATATTTAAGCCTTGTGACACTGAAGTTTCTAATAACAAACATAAGGCATAACTACATTATAACTAAGGATAACATTAGTTTTTTACTTAAACCTTTGACTTGCTGTCTATTTGCTAAGGTTCCTACAACAAGCTCTACTGCTATATTTCTCCAACACGTTCCATCTTATGGGGATGGTTATTTTTTCAGTTACCAAGAGAAAGAATTCACCTGCTTCCACAAAGCAGAGCCAATGAGCTTTTCTTGTAATGGTCAATTATGAAAAGACTCACTTTTCACTTCATGATAAACTAGACATTTATGTACTTGTATTAACTCTTTCCTGGGGG
>VXAU01005684.1:405058-468961 GCA_013399695.1 Formicarius rufipectus
CTTTTTTTTTTTTTTTTTTTTTTATTTATTCCTTTCTGTGGTGTCACTATTTTAAGTTTACACATTTCAATGCAGCTGACAATAAATTTCCTATATACAAAATAAAATTTTGTAATCTCACATGCTAGTAAAATGCAAAAACTCAGTATGAAAACAAACCTTATTACTACTGGGTTAGCCTCCCTAAAAAAAACCCTAATGATGGAGGCTAGTAAATTGCTCCACGATCACAGCCTATGCAGGCCTTCTGGTGGTCTTTTTGTTGTTTATTTGTTTTAAGAAATGCATCACTGTAGTCCTTGTTTATTGTCTTCACTTAAAATATGACACTTATATGAAGCCAAAGAGTCTGAAAAACCAAAAGAGATTGCAGTAGTACTCTACATTAACCCCTATACTAGCACACTGCCACTAATATTAGCTATCTTAGACTTGATTTGTTCACAGTTATAATTCACCATATTCACTAAAATGGGCCAGCTGTGAATTGGCATTCTAACAAAAATCCAAAATGTGGTAGGGAAGAGCTGCAGTCACTTCCATGTAAATCACATTCAAGCATCACTCTGTGTAAACATTTTGATGCATTAAAATAATGGCTTTACTCTTTATGTGCATTAGGATCGAATCACCCAGTGGACTTTGGGAATTCAAACCCATGTAAATAATTGCGCTCTGCAGACAGTGGCACCCTTTCCAGAGGTTCTCTGAGGGAAGCTTTAATTTGTGCTTAGGGCTTCGTGGCAGCCCTACTAGCAAAGGTGCCTTGGGGACAGGGTGAATTCATATCACCATAACATGCAGACCTGTGTGTGCAGGAGGCCACACTAGTCACAGGTAAGACAAATCAAATGGTAACATCCCCCATCAGCTTTTCTATTATCTGCCCCACTTTGTGCCAATTTCCTCCAGCTTCCCCAACACCTCTTGCTTTGCTGTTCTTCCTTAAGACATGGGATGGGGATTTGTCAAAGTCAATGAGCACTTTATTACAGTGAGAGTGCTCAGTAATGAACAATTCAGCAATTTAATGAGATTCTGTAGATCTGTCTCCAGCCTGTCCATCAAGTTTCACTTCTATAAAGCACCCTGACACTAATCCTCTGGCATACCCAATTTTCACCCTGGGCTGAATATTAGATTCTTCCATGGTATATTGCATTACCACTATAACCTTAGCAAAAATTATGAACTTAACTACACTTGAGGCAATATAGCTGGTCTGATTTGATTTTCTTCTATTGGGTTGACTATGAGGGAATTACTTATTTACTAAGATAAAGCAAAAAAACCAGTTTATTATTGCCTTCTGAATACCCAAATTGGTAAATATTTATATGTGTCTTTTAATCCATTCTGGGCACCTGGAATATTTATAAATATATATTTTCTTCCTGGTTGCACAGACTGAATTAAAAAGACGAATGCATGTTTTGCCTGCAGCAGAAAACTAGTTTAAAAAAATTCTTGGGAACAGCATTAGTAACCTTTAGAGAGGCAATTATGATAACACTTAAATGGACAGTGTGGAGTTTGTTGTCACTCAGAAAGCAGCATATTACCTATAAGTATCTCTCCCCAGTATGACCCTGCAACAGAAACAGAGGCTTTGTCATATTTGCCTCATGAAGTGTTCATTGATTGGAGTGCACACTATTAAGAAAATTATTTCTGAGTCTTTCCTGCAGGAAAGGACAGTGACACCAGACTTTAAAACTTCCACTTCCCAAATGTCATTACGGGAGGTTACAGAGTGCCTATTACTCTGGATGCAGTTACTCACTACTGAGCTAGCATTAAGTTAGACTCAGAGGGCTTTCTGCAGCAACTTTTCTAGCACAACTATACCCAAGGTTGTAGCTAGGGGATTTCACTGACCCTGCAGAGAAAGGACCATAAAACCCAACCAGCCAATCAACCATGCTCCATGCATAAACCTGTACCTCAAAACTTGTACTGAATTCTGCTAAAGGGGATGTGGGCTAGGATTACATAGTGCTGTGCCTAAAAAACCTAAACCAAACCCAATCCATCATGATGTGCAGTGTGCTGCAGGTTCTGTTGTATAGGTATCCTCCAGGGACTAGGACAGAAAAAAGTCTATATTTGCAGGAAATATCATCTTTTTAAAATTTTATATAACCTAAAGCCTCAAAGTTCAGGAAACAAATATGCCAGACTGAAGGGTTAAACTACATCTTCATACTGGTTTTGTGGTTTGAAGAGCTTAACTTGAAATGTTTTATTTTTTCAAGAATAAATATTTTGTTCCTGCATGACATTATTCATCCACAGAACATGAACCATCCCACATGTAAACACATTTTCTACTTAGAAAGAACAATAGCATATAAATGTAATTATTTCCTTAGAATAATCCAAAAGATAAGTAGATAAATAACAGGGGCTGAAATATAAATCAGTTTTCTTACACACAGTCTTCTCTCTTGGACCAATATAACCTGCTTCCTAAAAAGAACACACAGGTTTCCTTCAAGCAAGTTACATTCTACCTTGAATTACATGGAAATATTTCCTCTATGAAACATAACAGCAAAATGAAACAGAAAGGAGTCTTTGCGTAACCAATATTAAAGATATTTCCTTCCACTATATTATGAATTACAATTTTTACAGACATATGATGGGAACATTTCCAAAGATGGATTTTGGTTTAGCTTTTGTGCTTCTTTTAACAGGCTATGTGTGATTTTTGTAATAGGTTTCCTCCCAACACACACACTAAGAGTCACAACATAAGGCTTTTTATCTTGTTAACAGTCTCTGAGTAACAACCTGGCCCTTTCCTAGATCCAGTTTTATTAAAGGAAGTGATCACCACCTCCAGCTCCTTGCTGTAAACTTTCCACTGAAGCCTCCACTCACCTCTGAGCAGAGCTGCCTGTGTGTTGATTCTCTAATTTGCTTCAGGAAAAGTCAGCTGTGGTGGCTCAAACAATTTAAATGACTGTTGAAGTTACACAGCTAAATTTGTCAGAAGGGAATGGGACAGACTGCAGAAGCAGGTTTGCCACCAGACTCATGGCACTAGCCTGATCAGAGGCAGTGATAATTGAGTTGCACGCATCAGCCATCTCTTTCCACCAACAAAATTGGATCTGGAAGAAAATCTCGGGCTATATTTAAGTAGTACAAGTTAAGCAGTATGACAAATCTCTCTTTCAAACAAAGTAATTGCATTAACACAACACAGCATTTTTGGAATTTCATTTAGAAATTTCCCTCAGTTGTTATTCACAGTTTTTGCTCAAGTGCTTATTCTCCCTCAAGATTGCTCCAGGGTTTCAAAACAACAGATTACTGCTATGGTTTATGGATTATCACACATTCTGGTTGTTCACCAATCTCCTTACCTGCCAGATCTGCTCTTCACTGAGAGAAGTGAGTCTATCACTTTTAAAAACCTCCCGAAGAAGACAGTATGGGAGTGCCAGAACTTCTTCAGGATGACTCTTCAATAGCTCAGAGAGATGTTTCACTAAGAAGCCAATGACTGCATTCTCCAACAGAGTGAGGTTGAAGAGGTCCGCAAGTTTATACAGGTCCAAGTAATTAAAACTATTTAATTCCTAAACGGATGAAGCAAACAAAATACCACTCAGAATACAAACAAACACAAAACAGAGCATAAAATCCCACAACAGGTCTCAGATAATGAAAAAAGGTTGTTCTTTTGGAGCTGTGAAGAAGGCAGGCAATGTAACTTGAAATTAATTAACAGAGCCTCATCCAAAATGTATGCATAAATGTTATCAGTGCATATGCTAATATATATGATAGTACTAATTTATATTGCAACTTCTGAGGTTATATGTGCGTAAAGCATCTGTAAGAAAGACAGATTAGTACATAATATAATAAACCAGCATGATTTACATTGTATGACAGCTCGCAGGAACAAACGTGAATTAAAAAAATGTATTTGTTAACTACAAAGGTTTTTTACAAAGCAGTTGTTTGTTCATTATTTAATGTTTGGATTGAGCCAGAGCACCTGTGTAGCACAACTTTTAGTTCCACGAATCCTCACAAAATACTGGATGCTGAGCTATATCTTATTGAACATAAATTTTTCTTCAATGAACAATTTAATCCCTTTTTTTCCTCCAACCACTGACATCAACCTGCAGTGGATGTTGGCCTCCTCCTCCTCCTCCTCCTCTCCCTCCTTCCAGCTGCTGAAAATCTGATATACAGTAACTCAAGGCAGGAAGCTTTTTCCATCCTACTGACAGATGACCTATATGTACAGGCTAATGTTTGCAACTTGATATCCATCATAAATTAGTATCTGGACAACTATCTATGGCTGTTCTAGACCATACTGTTCCCTTCAAGGGAGAGGCTAAAAAGTCACCTGTATTAGATAAAAGTACCTGGGCATCTGGGAAGGAGGAAGTGTTTACTTGCTTCCTCTGTTCTCACTGAGTGCTCACCCCTCTCTTCCTCTCTCTGCAAATCCGGATTTTCATCTTTCAATTTACTGCACTGCTCCCTATCAGCTGCCTTCTCCTTGACCAGCCCCATGTGAGAAAATGACAAGAAGCCTCCTCAGTTTCACTTTGCTGGTTAGTTAACATAGGGACTAGAGCAAGGAAGAGAAACAGACTAAATTAAGTCAATTTCACTTTCACTGCTCTGCTGGATGGAATGGCAGCACCAAATGAAACTGACAAGAAATCTTGTAAATGTCAAATGAGCTGCACGGCTGGCAGATAGAGCAGAGCAACAGGGAAGATGGGAAAGCGAAAGTGCGAAGAGGGGTTTTTTGGAATGTTTTATGGACTACATCTTGAACGTGTGAATTGGGTGCCTGTCCCAATGACTGTGGAGCTGTTTATGCATATGCAATGGAGAGTGGAGAAAGAATTTTTTTTTTTTTACCTGCTTAGAGGAGTCAGTACTGGAGGAAATGCAATCAAATTCCTGTGGAGGTTCCTGCTTGTTACATAACCTCTCAGTCTGAACAGTGCACCTTCCCTAGCAGTTGTACGGTAAAGATAAATCCTATTCATTATCTACCTAAACTGCTGCACAGGAGTTTCACATTGTTTTCTTGGAAGAACAAAGAAAAGTTCTTTATGCTGTCAGAACAAGCACTAACAGCCATCATCCCAAAAGCCACAGATATTCTAGTGTCAGCTCCTCTTCACACTAACACAGAGGAGGTAGAGATATATCTGCAGTTGCAGAAAGAAAGAGAAAGGAATGAATTTTACATGAGACGTATCTGGTCTGCACACTTGCTTGGTGATTTAGTATCTTCAGATCACAGATGGTACCTCAAAACACCACTTCTGTGATGGCCATGCAGTGGTGGCAACATCACACAGGAGTCTAATCAAAGTAAACATCACATTATTTGACAAGAAATTACCACAGTTCATTGTCCCTTGTTTTGAAGACTTTCTTTTCTAAGAACTCACTGATCGAGTGAATACCAAACACCAGAAAAATTTAGAAGAGCTCAATGTGTATTTATTGAGCTCTATTTGTAGTCAATGGCTATATCTGGGAAGGATAAAAATAAGTAAATAAATAAATAACCAGGTACTGTGATCTGAATATCAACAATGTAACCAAAATACATGCCTGATCAAAACCCACTAAGTGTTAATTGAGAGGGAGAGGTAGCTTTTAGTGGGCTGCACAGGAGGGCAATACTGAAGATAACATGGTAAAATCTTTCCTCATTAGAGAAAAATAGTAATGAAACACAGAAATGTAGTCTTCTCCCAAAAAATCTTCACGTTTTCAGTGAAATCTGAATTACACTGGTAAGCCTTGGTTTGTGTATTTTTCATGATCATCCAAACTCCCCTATCTCCTCAAATCAATACCAGATGAAGCTGTGTTTATGAAAGTTGCCTTACAGTTGAAGATGCCATATAGTTATGGATGGTTAAATCTCACCTGTTATTTATTTACAGTACTATATGCAATACCTTATTTCAGATGCTTATTTATGTATGTCTGTTTATTTATGTATTATAGGAGTTATTTGTTTCCTTATTTTCACTGCTAAGTTTCAGGTGAGTTTTGATGCTTCACTTAACATAATGTGCTAGTGACCTCCTGGACTTACAGTTTATTGCTTGATGAATACTGCAATTATGTTTTGTTAAAACTGATCTTGGTCTGGAATCAGAAATATTTCATTTCTGGTTTTGCAAGGCCAGAGTTGATTTACAGGCTTGTACTCACAGACAAAGAGGCAAATAGTGCTTTAGCTTTTACAAGTGATAATTATCAGATTGTCATAGCAATATTCAAATCAAGATTATACAGTTCCGTACATTACTGTCTCTGTGATGATACTAGAGGGCAAAAATGTCACACTGAGATTGCTCAGTGTTCGCCCCAGATGACACAACTTCACTCTAAGTGGTAAGACTTTCAGAAATAGGCTAAAATGCAGTATTTAAGATAGTTGTAAGAAAAATGCACCTTACCTTTTAGCTTTAAAAAACTCCCACAGGAAGGATCAAAGCAATCACTGTCAACTGAGTCTGATTTGAATAGATTTTTTCAAACTAAACAATTAAAAACTTTATCTGATAAATGATGAAATGGGTTACTAAAACAGGAAGTTTAGGTGTGGTCATGAGTTTCTGTTTTCCACAGATTTTATTATATTGTGTTAAAAGAGTAACTATAAAATTTTTAAGTAGTATGCAGCTTTCCTCTGGTACTGTATTACAGTATATGCGCTTTAAAATTATGCAAAACAAAACTGGCTTATGTAAATTGAAACTTTTAATCTCTCTTTTCATAAACTTTTAAGTATATGCCACTTGTCTTTTTCAAACTGAAGAATGAAATATGAACACAATCAGAACTGTCACTAAGAGCTGAAGAGAATTAGGGAAAGGTAGTGATCCTATCTCTTTTAATATGATGTTTGCAATACTGCTGAAACACATTCAGACTAAGAAAATACATATAAAATTACATACAGCACTTCCAATTGAAGTTGAAATAGTTCTGAAATATCACAGAAAACTGAAACCAATTTAGTAAATTGGCCAAATTATTTATCTGTGTCTCCTTCTAAAATGAGAACCACCTTTGATCCTATGTATCCTACTTAGTGTACATCCCTCCACTGAGGGAAGGGAATCTACTGTTCCACACTACTGGTCTTCTGATTCAGTAGTAGCAACCTTTAGATGCCAAACCGATTTAACAATGAGCTGACATTTAAAATCCTCAAAAGAAAGTGTTTTTCAAACAAACATTACCTGAAAGATGACAATATTAAATGCTCAAATTAAATGATGGGACACTGTCCATATTTGAATGCAGAGGTGCATTTTAATATAGAGAGATGAAAAATTGCCAAACAGGAAAAATAGATATAAACAGTGTTTAAATTACTTTCGAATCCATCTTTATTTGTTTGTACTCTAAAGAATAATTGCCTTGCACAAGCCACTGAAAAGGATGTAACAGATTGATAAATTAGAGTTAATCATAACCAAGTACACTGCAGACTACAATACACCTCTATTCCTCTGCTCCGTGTTATAAATAGCAGAAAAAGCACAAGGAGAACTAAGGGGAAAGAATGCATTTCTTTATGACCTTATTTGAAAGATAAACTCCTTGGGGAAATACAATTTATTCAGATTATCAAGACCCTGCTGTGCAAATCTACAGTCTGGGAGCACACTACAGAGATCAAACAATATTTACTTTATTCTGTTGGGTATAAAAGCTTTTAATGAATGCATAATTAAGACAGAAAAAGTATATACAGCTTTAGAATTCCACTGCCAAACCAAGCCATTAATATCTAAACTATCATACCCAGTTGTAACTCCACCTGCTTCCTATTTAGATTACAACACTGTTATAAATCAAGGCATTAAATGACTAGCTCAGCTGCTGTAGCAGAAAAGAGTTGCATGGTGACACTATTTCCCCTTTTCCTAAAAGGAGTTCCATCTCTTTAAAGCAAAAAGACCCCAAATGTGAGGTCTCTGGGACAGGGACATAGTTATTCAAAAATCCTTAAGCAGCACCTCGCATGACAGGTCTTGACCCCATGTCCTCCAGTTTCTCTGCTACATTAAATACTATGAACCAGTTGCACCTTGACAAAAAACGTAGCAAAGATGGACTCTGCATAGATAAGGGATAGTAACAAAATGAGAGGCTGTAGTGACAAAAACGTGTTTTCCTGACAACAGTGATCAACACAATTTCAAGAGAAAGTAATCCAGTTTTACTGGTTTTAGCTCTTCCTTTCTATATTAAAGGTGTTATTTCTGCAGAACTTCACACATTTACGTAAGAACTAACAAATCACGCACACACTCAACAGCACAGCAACAGACATATATGTTTCGTAACAAGCACAAGCACAAAAAGTGTATTTTAGATCTTATTTGAAATTTCTCTCCATCAAACACCAATACCGATCCGAATGAGCCAGGAAAGGCATTTTGCTGAGGCCTGGTCACAGTAGGACAGAGGGGTCTAAATTTTTCAGTGTATAAAACTGATCACACTTCTTATAAGTACAGACTGCACTCCTATGTTTATACGGACAGGGAAGGATGACTTTCTAAATTACTCATTTTATAAAATGGTAGATCACTGCTTTCTCAACACTCTGTAATTCTTTCTTTTTAATCAATTTTAAGTTTTCCCATTTGAGCATGAAAAACTTATTTGCATCCTTGCTGCTATTTCAATGTAGGTCTAGAGCTAAGTAAAAGACTAACCATATCAAAATATTTCAGCCCTATTATTTTCACTCTACCCTATGAGATTTCCCTTCTTAGTGTTTCTCTGTGTCTGCTTAGTTTTAGTGTTCAATGCTGCTGGCTGGTGCTAGTGAGAATGTCCACTTTGAAGGATCAGAAAAGGCCTGCAAGCTTCACAGGCACAGCAGAAAGACATGACAATCTCAGATTGCTCACGTGATGACAAATGCCTGGCCTTCAAAAAATGAAACTGAAATATGCCATATGCACATAGTCTAAAGTAAAATCAAAAAGGCAAACATCTTCTAGAATCTCAGACAGATTAACCTACATTATTAAACAGTACAAATATTTTCAATTGGCAATCCAATCAAATATTTTAAGTGATCCTGATTATACACACCTATTATATACCTTGTATACCACTATGTGTATCATGGAAAGAAATATTATAATGAAACATTAAAACTACACAGTTAAAGTTTCATGGGACAAGTGGAAGAACCACAACTAAGGTTCTGCAGAGGATTCATTAGCTGCTTTCCCTTGGTTAACAGATGTTGCTGTAGGAATTTTTAAAATGTTTTTAACTGTACCTGGTAGAGAAATTAGCCAAATGAAAAGCTTCACATCTCATCAGGTACTCCTGGCAAGACAACTGTAGCAATCAGTACTATTTAACAAATAAAAATACAGGGATGAAATGGAAACTGGAAATCATCTAACCCTTCATATGGCCCTTCTACAGCATTTCAGAAAGTAGAAACACAAAGGGAGGATTTTATAAGATTTATCAATATTTACTTGCCTATTATGAGAGCTTGCCTTGTTTTCAAATATGTTGGGAGGAATAACATTCTATACACATTCCTGTATTTTTTACTCCAGCAAAAATCACAGAATATTGGTAAATAGTCTTTACAAAGGTTTTATTATTTTATATCTTTTCTAACTCTTCAGAGTTACTACAGTATCCACCAACAATCAATTTTTTTATGGCAAATATTCTCCTTTTTTTGTTTTTGTTGTTAATATCAACAGATCCAGAAAGAGAAATTGTTGTCCTTTAGAAACTCAAACCTCACAGGATTAGTGGATAAAATAAATAATTGCAAACAAGAACAAAGAAAAACAGTTCCTTTTTTTTTTTCATTATTTTACAGGCCATAATAGGAGTATAAGTCCTTTATTTATTTTAAGCCTATTCCTCTACTATAGCATATAAGCACATCAAAACATTTTCAGCATAAATTAAGAAAGATTCATATTGTTTCCAAGTAGTATTACAAGAAGGCTCAGCTGATTTTGAAACTCCATCTCCTAATTTCCAGCTTAATTTACTCAGGCAGTTTATATGCATTTATTTCTGTGCCAACATTATCTTTTAGATTTAACAGCACTATGTCTCCCTGCTTCCCCCTCCCCCAGTATTTACTCCCTTGATATATTTACAGAAAGCAATCATATTCCTCCTCAGCCCTCATTTTGCTAGACTAAACAAGCCAAGCTCTTCTAATCTCCTCACATAAAACAGGCCTTCCTGATCATCTTAGCTGCCCTTTTCTATATCTCTCACAGTTTGATTTCATTTATTCTTCTGCATGGGCAAACCCTCCACAGTACCCATGATTTTTCAGCAGTACCTTGTAAACTAGCATTAATACTTCCATACCTTTATAGATTACCTTGCGTGAAATACCTTAGACTCAAACTGCCCTTTCCTTTATGGTAACACATTAGTAGCTCAAAGTTATCATATGATTTATTACATGAAAATTCTCTGCAAACTTGGTACAGTAACAGTCCTTCCTTCTACTAGGCAGGACACAAATAATATGAGAGGTTACAAATGGGAACTAGGTATAATGCAACAGATTCTACTGAGAATGGTCAAAAGCTATTTTCCATTTACTTAAATAATTTCTTTCTATATTTGAGTAGCAAATCTTGTAATTCCCCATATCCACACCAGTTTCTGACTGGAGGGAAAATTATTTCAATAGTTTTCTTAAGATTTGTTTCAAATCAGTCATGGACAGGTCAGGTTGATGGGCCAAGGTCAATGGTACGAAGTTCACTAAGGTGAAATGCGGGTCCTGCACTTTGGCCACAACCCCCCTCTGCAGCACTGCAGGCTGGGGCAGAGTGGCTGGAAAGCTGCCCGGTGGAAAAGAACCTGGGGGAGCTGAACATGAGCCAGCAGTGTGCCCAGGGGCCCAAGACCACCAATGGCATCCTTGCCTGTATCAGGAATACTGAGGCCCACAGGACCAGGGAAAGGATTGTTCCCCTGTACTCAGCACCAGTGAGGCTGCACCTCAAGTGCTATGTCCATTTCTGGGCCACTCATAGCAAGACAGACATTGAGGCACAGGAGCATGCCCAGAGAAGGGCAATGAGGCTGGTGAAGGGACTGGAGCACAAGTCTTATGAGAAGCAGCTGAGAGAGCCAAAATTGTTCAGCCTGGAGAAAACGAGGCTCAGGGGAGCCCTTATCACTCTCTACAACCACCTGAAAGGAGGTTGTAGTCAGATGGGGGGGTTGGTCTCTTCTCCCAAGGACAAGAGGAAATGGCCTCAAGCTGTGCTGCGGAGGTTCAGGCTGGACATCAAGAAGAATTTCTTCACTGAAAAAGTGGCTAAGGATTGGAATGGACTGCTCAGGGAAGTGGTGGAGTCACCATCCCTGAAGGTGTTCAAGAAACAACTGGACATGGCACTTGGTGCTGCAGTCTAGTTGTCATGGTGGTGTTTGGTCAAAGATTGGACTCAATGATCTGGGAGGTCTTTTCCAACCTTAATGATTCTACAATTCTATTCAGTGAAAAGGAGGCAAGTAAACCACCACTAATACATTGAAAACCAAAGTAACTTTTAAATCAATCTGAAGTATGAAAAATTTCAGACATAATGCAAAGACAAATGGAAAAATTATTTCTAATTCACAGATTTTTAAAGTGTGATTTTTATTCTTAATTCCCATCTCTATTACCAGCATGGAGAGGAGAGTGTGACAAAAAAGAAAAAGCTAAAAATCATCATTACTGATATATCTGTTAATAGAGGTATAAGTGTGCCTGACAGTTTCCCTTTCCAATGCCTTCTTTTAAGTAGCTTGCTATTTTGCCAACAGTTAATATGACAAGCTGAAGTTTTCCAGCTTTAAGATGAATCACATTAAAATCTCTTGGAAACTTCTCTAAAAGCATATTACACATTACTAAGAATGAGACTGACAGGTACAGACCATTGCTCTTCCCCATTAAAAATACGACAATAGCTCATAGGATTTACCAGCACTGTGAAAAGTTTCCACTGATACCCCTCCTCAGCCTCTAGAAAAATAGTTTGGATATACTCAGTAATGACTTCTTTAAACTTTTCAGCCTGAAATCTCATCCCATTCTAGCTGCACCATCCAAAATCTATGCCACAGATTACAACTTTATCATTGTCCACTGTGGGCCTAATCACAATGACAACACCTGAAGGTTGAAAGTCTGTTTCTATTGTCCTACTTCAGGGTCTCTTTGGGACCCTGGCAGAACACAGAAAGACACTATCACTTTCAGCGACAGAAGCATAAAAAAAAACCAGACCAAAGAACAGGAGGGCAGACTCAGACAAGAAGCCCAGAGATTATCAAGTATGAACAGCACTGGAGTATAGCAGGAGAGTTAGAATCACAATTCAAAGACATAGCTTCTCAATGAGACTGGGTTATAGTTCCTCCAACTGTTTTGCATATAAGTAAATGAAAAATGATGAAGACTGATAAATAGCACTAACTAAAAAAGGAAGTCAACATAAATGATGTTACACTCAAGAACAGGGAGCATATTCAAAAATTATCAATGCACCAATGCTAATAGTCTAGGTATAAATAAGAATATGGGTATTCGTGTGCAAAAAATACACAATATGATGCAAACAACTATTTCACTATATTTTTATGACATTTTATTTCTGGAAAATTTCATTCATGTATACATGTGCACTGTAATAAGCCCAGCAAGTGGCCACTTTTTTGGAAGACCTCTCTCAGGTGACAGCTTGCCACCAAAAGCTTAAGGATAACAACGCTAATAAACAGCTTAAAAATGAGAACAGGAAAAGGGGAACTGTAGTGAGCTGAACATCTAATAACATCAGCGAATGAAACAAATTGCCTAAAATACGTGGAATGATGAGTTAATTAACACAGATAAATTCAGAAATATTTGCTAAACAACCCAAAACAACAAAACTTTCTTAGAATTTTAAGGCAGCATGTGATATTCTATCTACAGAAAGGCAGTGTAGGATAACTCAACAATGAGCATAACTTTGATAGACAATGTAGAACCAGTCACCAATTTAAAATCAGCAGTTCCTAATGCATTATAAGAATCACATCACCTGAGCTATCTAACATTTGACTTGAATGAAATGAGTAAGGCACCAGTAGAGGAACTTATCTTTTTGAAACCTCAGAAGAGCTCAGTTTTGCAAGCTTACAAGAAATGCTGGCAGCATTTCTTGGAATAAATTTAAGACATAGAGAATTAGAGAAAGTTGTGTGCTATATTATTTCATAAAACAGATACTTACAGTAGGATGTATGTTAGAGCAAAGATTTGTTCAATGACAATCTCAAAATAAAGTTACTAACGGTAGCTTATAAAGCAGTGCAACTTCTTCCAGAAAAGTCCTCAAGGAAAAAATTCTTGATCCAATGCTGTTAACAGTATTTGAAGTAGAGAATGGTAAGCTTTGTCTGCAGACTTTGCAGAAGATTTTGCAAGAGCAGCTGGGTAAGAAGTTATGAGAATGACAGGATGAGTACTGTCAGACTTTCTTGTTAATCACATTAAAAAAAAAAAAAAAAAAAAAAGTATGTGTATACCTACATCTGAGAACCAGTAACACATCTATATAGATACAGAAGCTCTATTTGGAACAACACTGACAAGCCATCAGGAGGCACTAAAAAGCAGCTATAAGTAGCAACATCAGTACTCAGCGCAGTGCTAAGGCAAAAAAAATAAAATCTCATGCCATAAAATGCACACCCAGAACTGTCCACTAGAAGCAACAAACACTCTTGTTGCTACAACATTGCATTTTTAAACGACTCTCCAATTATTGCTCCCAGTTCTAAAGACCACACTTTAAGGATATAAAAATACTATAGGTGGAAAACCAACCTCATAAGATTTAACGTGTTATCTTAGTTTTTTAACTAAAGACTCCTGGAGGATTTGATCTTGAGCAAAGATATTTATAAAATGGAGAGAATATATGAAAGCAAAAAAAGCTCTGATTAAATTTTCAGAAAATAGGTTCTAGTGCATGAATATAGGATCAGAGTTACTCAAGCCGAGGAACCAGAAAGCACAGGACTTTGTATTGCTACCATGGGATTATGAACATTTTGCAGTTCTGTATTTAAAAAAAAAATAAAAATGCTGTAGTAAAGCAAGGGATTTTGCAACTGTCTGTACAAGGTAAAGAAGGAAATATTGGCACAATTTGACCTCTGAGGTTATAATGGTTTCTCATTCCTCTCAAAAGCAAGACATTCTAGCTGCAGGAAGACAGGAGAGTACTCAGCAGTTAAAAGAACTTGACTATAAGTATGTGAATGATAAATAGGCAACATTTCCACTTTATTTGGAAAACTGTTACTTGTTCAGGTATCTCTATGCACCTGCAATATCTGACCTCAGTTAAAAATGACTAAGAATTTGTGCGTGTTTTTGGTTGGTTGGGGTTTTGTTTGTTTGTTTGGTTGGTTTTTGTTGTTGTTTTTTGTGGATTTTTTCTATTTTTTTTTCCTCACAGCACTAAACAAAGGCAGATTCTCATTTTACAGAGGAAAAAAAGAGGAGGAGAATAATTTAAAATATTTCCCATGATGCAGAATATACAAAGAACAGAACCTCAAATTCCTGGAACCCACTCCAGTGCTCTAACAGTTAGGTAATTCCTGTCTTCAGCAACTTTAATAGAATTCAAAGTTATGTATACAACTCAATATATCAGCACATCTGTAACATGCTTTCTATAGGCATTTTTCCCCAGTGAAAACACCGTACAACACTGTCTTTAAATTTATGCAGTGAAAAGAACATCACTCTTTCCCACAACTAGGAGCTGTGTGATTAGCAAGTTTAGTATATAACAATCAGAACTGATTTCAGGAGGTAACCAACATAAAATTGGATAGTAGTATGCCATAAATGAGCAGAAAAGTAAAGGAATGAAAAAAAACAAATCCTAGAACCACCATCAAATCTAAAAAAAAAATAAAATAAAAAATCAGCATCTGTGAGGATCATGGGAAGTTGGCCCATATTTTAAACTTTACTGACTAGGAATTCACCCAGCATACCCTTGGTCAGAAATTATTATAAATCTGCCTTTCAAAACCAGAAAACCTGGAGAGGGCAAAGGCCAAACATAAAAAAAATGGGCTTTGACTCAATGTCCAGTTTGACGTTTCCTACATCTGATCTTCAACAGTGCCAAACAAGTCACAAGTCCTCCAAAAACTAATACATATGAATGTTCACACTGCTGAAAATGCCAAGCACCAGCAGTGCATGAACTTCCAAAGATCATGATGACTTTTTTTCACTTAGTTTTTAGCAGTTCTTACAAGAATAAAAAAATAATTCAACCCCCTGTTCCCAAGGAGAATTCCTTGCCTTACCACCCAGCTGTTTTTTTCTTTCGACAAAAACAGAAGAGAAAAAGAATCAATGCATGATGTATTTGAGACATATAACCAAATGATGAAACTTTCACTAACTTCAAGATTTCACCTTGAAGACTTCACCTTTAAAAGCAGACTAGATCATTGTAGACCCACTTTCTAAGTTTTGACAACTCCAGACACTTGCCAGAATCTCAAAGTCCTAAAGGTTTTGAAGGGCTCCCCTCCTGTATACCCCTTTAAACACAACAGAATCAAGTGAAGAAACACTCTCCGAGGAGAAGACACAGGGGTCCTTTTAGCCAAGAATGCCAGTAGTATCCGGGGGTGCAATAGGAAGAGCACTGCCAGCAGGTCGAGGGAAGTGATCCTGCCCCTCTATTCAGCCCTGCAATTAGTGATGCAGCACTTGAAGTGCTGTGTCCAGTTCTGGGCTCCTCTGTACAAGACAGGCATGTTGCTACTGCAGTGGGTTCAGCAGTGGGCTACAAGGATGATTAGGGGACTGAAGCATCTCTCTTATGAGAATAGACTGAGAGAGTTGAGCCTGTTCAGCCTCAAGAAGAGATAACTGAGAGCACCTCAACATCATATCTGAAGAGAGGGTGACAAGGATATGGAGCCAAGCTCCTCTCAGGGATGCCAAGCAATAAGAAGAAACAGGAAGAATCCGAGGCACAGGAAGTTCCACCTGAATATGAGGATGAACTTCATTGCTGTGTTGTTCACTGTGCACTGGAACAGATTGCCCTGAGAGGCTGTGGAGTCTCATGCACTGGAAATATTCAAGAACCACCTGGACACAATTCTGTGCCATGTGCTCTGGGATGATCCTGCCTGAGCACGGGGGTTGGACCAGATGACCCACTGTGGTCCCTTCCAACCCAACCCATTCTGTGATTCTGTAACACTCTAACATTTGGAAAGGCATTTAAAGATAGGGCATAGCTCAGTTACTTCAGAAGTAGTGTATTTCTGCAGTTCTCAAGAACTTACTATGAAGAACAGTGACTGCTTTCAAAAACTGCCTACAGCTTACTGAAGAAGTTTTTAATCAACACTTATTCCATGCAATGTTAGAAAAATACTTTCTTTTCAAATAAAAATTTGAATAAGAATTGTTGCTAAAACATTCAAATTTCAGAGATTTCAACCACATCTAAAAGCAAAACATCCACAGCTTACAAAAGGTTACTTATACCCAATGTTTTTTGTTTTCTCCCATCCCAAAACACTCACCACACACACACTGATTATTTTTGCTACTTGCTGTGCTCCTTTTCAAGAAGTTCTTTAATCTGTTCAAGTTTTGGTCCAGGGCTGAATGGCACTAATTGATGGTCCAGAACTTGATTAGAACTCTTTACCAATGGTGCATAATATACATGGAAATTAGGAGTCACAACTGTATCTAGGTTGTCAAATAATTTCAAGTATTTAGTTACAGTAAAGTTTCAGTATCAATTTCTGGGGGATCTTTGACATCACCATTCCACACACACACTCCCTGCATACTTCAATTCCTCCTGAAGATAATAATGGTGCAAATATGAGCAAAAATATTGAGAGACAGGCAAAATCAAAACATATAAACCCACTGATTTGGGGCCTGGTGTACATTAGCTTTCTTTGTGTCCACAGCATGCCATCTCAAGTCAGTGGGAATTCCACTGTAAATGAGTGTAGGGGACTGAACATACCTGAGGTTATCACAATACTTTCCCCATGCAATGTGTGCTGAGATGCTATGGAAATTCAAGGCCCTTTAGATATATAATTAGAACAGATGTGGCTTACAGTAAGAAAGGAGAAAACACTGAAGCAGAATTTAGAAAAAAAAATCCATTTTATAGCTTTGAAAACTTTCACAACAAAGGTCAAAGTGATTACAAGACAAGTCCAGCCAATATATGACTACTTCTCTAATCCAGAGGGCACAACAGCTCCCATAAAAATTACTGTAGAGACAATGCTACATGTTACCAGCTCAGTTCCCACTGAACTGCAAATAAAAGTCCTGCTTTAAGGTCGAAATCATTTAAAATCCAATGCTACCTATGCAGCTAGACACACTCTGTGGTAGAAGTCACAAATTCTGTAAAACTCTGTTTAAACAGATGGGAAATTTAGCAACAACTTCCTCCAAGTTAATAAACTGATGTTTAGAATAGATTGCACATGAAAACAAGTGAATGAAGTAACAGATAAACCTCAGTTTGAAATAACACACTTGCAAGACAACATTGATGGCTAACAAAGTTGTTGATACCACCACTAATCCCTAAGTTTAGATATTTAAATTTTAGAATTAGTGAAATGAATGAGGACACTTTATAACCTTCAAAGCTCTGATGACATATTGGCTGAAGATTCAGTAAGTCATTACAGCATGCGTATGTTTATATTCATACTGGGTTCAAGGCTTCTTCATTACCCTGGATAGAAATGGAGTTTTTGTTATAAATAGTTAGTTTACATCATCATTCTGATCCAAAGTATTAGTTTCCTGGCAAATTCTACTCATGCAGTCATGCAAGCAACACACCATAAATGATGGAATGTGCTAGAATGCTGTTTGATTTACTTCTGCTAAGAGATCTACTGGAGAACATCAACAGCCTGACAGGGAACTTGTTTCCTTCTTTGTTCTCTGCTGCAGATTTCAATGATTCATCAAAAAACATTTCTCTATTAAGTACTGAAATAATACTTAACAGTTAAAACTGTTAAATTTGGGCTTAAAACAGCTTCAGCTTAGGTCATTTTCATTACAAATCATCTTAACTAGTACGACACTAGCTATGTTGTGAGCAGTTCAGATAGATGGATCACACAGAAATGACTATGCCATCAGGAAAAATACGGGCGGGCGAGGATCAGCTGCCAAACACACAGTTTCATATCAAGTCCAGATTTCTTTTGCCTTTAATGAGACAGGGTCTACAAAAAAAGACTAAAATGCAAATACTATGTAACTGGAGAATGTATCAGCTTGGATCCTTATGACTTCAGTCCATCTTCACAGTCAAATAAACAAGGTTTATTAAACTGAATATATAATTAAATAAAATCTACAAGGTCTTTTTAAAATCTTTTAAAGATGGAACAGACTGAGTCATTCACTATTTTTCCTTAGTTCCATACTTCAAGTGCTGAGTTGCCTCTGAATGCCATCAAATAATACACTTTCTTACTAATTTTCTTATGAAAGATTCTACTCCTGCATTTTGATCTTGAAATTGACCCTTGTGAAAACAGTAATAGTGTAGTTAAAAATGCAAAGTAGAGAGGAGTTAAAATATACTTACTTCATAATTATGAATGAAAAAAACCCACAAATCAGTTCTATTTTGGCTTAGCCAGTAGAGAAGAAAGAAAAGATGGACAATCAACTCTTTACTACAGTGATACTTCCAAGATAAAATCAGATTGTAACTCGCTTCAAGCCCAATATTGTCTTCATGTTCATAGGTTACAAATGATTTATAGTCACCATTTTAAACTTGGCATTCAGACTTTTCCCATATTGGTAAATACTTTATAACCAATGCATTTTCATGTTCCAGAAATACCTTTGCTAAAATTGCTTAATGCAACTCAAAATGCTTTAGATCACATCAAATTTAAATAAAATTTCCCTCTGCCTCTTTAGAGGAGGTAAAAGAAAAAAAAAAAAAAAGACCATGAAAACCTGTATATCTGGTGACTGTATTCCTGTTCTCTCACATCAGAGCTGTAAGTCTCCTCTTTCAGGTCACGTCTTCCACATAAAAGTGCTAAACTAATGCTGCTTAATGACAAATTAATGTCCATGAATAAAAAATACACCTCTAATAGCATAGAGTAATTTGCCATTACAATATCATCATTGGACATGCCCCTGGTTTAATACGATGTATTTAATTCATAACTTAATGAGTGATATATAAAAAGAGAGAGATGAACCCTGCAATTACATTTATGTGAGTCTGTCACCTTATTTGTAAAACCTTAGAGTCATTTACATTCAAATTAGAACAAATGAGTGATTTCACAAAGTGCATTGATAAATGACCATTGCTGCACAAGACAGAACTGTATTTCCTGCGAAAACATTAACAGTTTCCTATTATTTGTTAAAAATTACAATGCATATTGCCCAGTGTTGTGTGAATAATGACTTTTTTACTGATTAGGTCAGAAGACTAATATGGAGTAAAAATAAATAATTTTTCTTTTCATTTTTTCTGATTTTAGCTTGAATTTCTCTGCTCAAACTGTTACGGACTCACAGTGCCACCTGCTGCCCAGCCCAGGGAGGAAGGGCCCCGACTGCCTCATTTCAAATCCAGTTCACCCTTTTTGCCTTCTGGGTGTTCTCTCTTGCAATCACCAACACTTTTCTCTCAGACTGCTAACTGGGCATGTCTGAGAGAACACCAGCAGATAACGACAGCTGCACTACCCAATTACATATACTTTCAGTTTTGGGGTTCATGCATCTAAACTGCCTTAATTCATGCAGAGGGTTAATTAAGCTAAAGACACTGGTGACCAGGAGGGATAGGGAGAACATAAAACATTAGTATTGATCAGATGGCATTAAAATCAAAGAAGAATTTTGTACACTAAGCATTCTGAGATTCATCAGTGTCTATTTACAGCTTTATAAAAATACTGGAAAGATTCCAGAAGTAGGAGTCTTTCGGAGGCTGTTGGACAGAAAGGTCAGGTATCGAGGCCACACTGGCTAGGATGACAACATGAGAAGGGCAGGGAGGGAAACCATGAAGCAGCATAGTTTCCTTGTTCCTATTTAAAATGCACACCAAAGCTGCTCTCCCTTCCTGCCAGGACCTGCAAAGAGAAGGCAGAGACAGCAGTAACAGCCTGTTCCTCACTTGTGACCTCTCCTGAAACTTTGCTGCAGAGGACTGGCAATGTATATCCATACAGCTAGCCAGACAGCTCAGCAGCTTTAATCTTGCCAGCAGTAGTAAACCTCAACATTCCAGCATCATTTTTTTCTACACATCCATCAGCAGTTTCAATTCATATTGCAGCTAAATAGCAGTATGTTGGGCTCAGTAAGAACAGGATTCAAAGTGACTGGATACGGTGACTTAGGTATATTTTCACTTTCCTCACTGACACCAACTGAAAAAATTGAGAAAACCACTGTCATTTTTTATTGAGTTCCATTCTGACCTGGAACTGTAGTGCACTCACATTTCACATATACATATATAGAAAGTTGTATCTCTGTAGTGTATTTGTATATTAAAGAGAGAGCAGAAAAAAAACTATCACAGTTATTTTTGAGCTTTGTACAAGATCTTTCCTAATGATTGTCAATGGCTTAATGACAACAGCTGACAAAACATGCTCCTTCAAAAAAGAGCAGGCTAGCTCAGCAACAAATGGTTGCATAATACTTAAACCCAGCAAAATGTGGGACATTATTTCTGTCTACTCTGTATTCTTAGCATTGGAAGGTCACCCCACCACAGGACAAAGTCGGTAGACTCAGGTTTAATGGTGGTGACTAATTCTGGGGCATTGTGGGGTGTTCCAAGTGTGCATGCATGTACTTAGACCAAAAACTTTGTATTAGTTAAAAAAAGGCAAGCTTTGGTTGCTAGATGACCTTAAGATTTTTTTCCCAGCAGTTTAATTTGCTCTATATGAAAAACCCAGGAGCTAAAATCCCAACTGAGCTGGGGCTTCTAGCAATACAAAGGTGCTGCTCTCAATCTCTGGTGTACGAATTAATTCATCTCTGAAGGAGTGTATCTTACTGAAAGTTGGGATTGTGTCATTGGCACTGTTCCAAATATAGAAGTTGTGTCTAAGTAAAATAAATAACTTTGAATCTCTGGTCTCACTATGTATATAAACCATGCATCTTCCTCCTTTTAATTCCACAGGCAGATTCATTTGTAGCTTCTTCCTTTTAAAAACAGTAACATATTTCAATCCATAACACATTCAAACAGTTTAAAATTAGAAGAAAAGATCCAGATCATTAGAACAAGAAACAATCCAGTTCATTAGGCATTTATACAACATGAAAAAAATTATTTTATAAGCCTAAAATGACCATTATAGTAGAAGGTTAAAAATCAAATGCCTCTACTCAAGACAATTTCCCTGCTTTGACTATTACCATTAATAATTCCAGAAGGCCTTATTCTAGCATTTGTGTGTTGATTAGTCTGATTTCTGCATTCCAGGCCTGATCTTGCCCACTGTCCATTTTTGTATATGAGAATCCAGAGCAGCACTGTACAGACCCAAGAAAATTCCAGTTGACTGCTGTTGTACAGTGCTGTGTTTTTTTCAGGTTCATTTTAATCACTCATCTAAAATGTTCTTTCTTTAAAGATGCTACAACTGACACCAGTAGCAAGCAAGCAGATATACCTGTAGCAGAGTTCTGTCTACTGTAATGAAGTTTCTAAAACGTAACCTGCAACATTCACCATTTAGCATAGAGCCTTAATGCACTGAAAACTAATGGAGAACATTGGCATCAAACTTTCAGGTTCACTTGACACAAAAATACTTACAATCCTAATAACAATTTTTACAAGTCAGAGCAGCTCTAGCAGGAACCAGGATCACTGCTCTTGTCTACCATGCCTACTGCTCCTAGCTACTGTGAGACTAGGAAATCCTTTCCAGCACCGAGTACAAGGACAGTCAGCTAACAACACATCTAAAAAGGCTGTATTGAAACTATGCAACTGTCCAACCGACAAACATAACATAAATGATATCTCTGACTCTGTCCAGCATGTAAACTTAATTTGTTCTTCACAAAAAGTGTCTGATCTGGAGCAGAAAGTTAGAGGGATAAATGCCACCTAATAATCATGCCACATCCTGCCACTCAGAAATGAGTGCTTTGCTTTGGACAGTTCTAAACCCCTCAAAACTGGGGGTACTCAGGAAGTACCTAGAATTCCACTGAAAAAACAATATTGGACTTGAGAAAATACAGAAAAATCACTTAGCTTTAATATTTCAAACATGGACACTCCAATGTCCCAGATCCCTGAATTCTAGTGGAAATCAAACTCTGGTTTAAAATCCAATTACTACCCACACAATACTGAATTGATGTTGATCAGTAGAAGAAAACTCAATTAAAAACTTGTATTCTCAATAGCATTCCCTCCTTATTAAGACTCTTTGATTGTTGAAAGAATTTGCAGTTTGTGGCTCTCTTTGGTACTGAATACACAAAGAGTTGAGGAAAAAGACAAAACTTGTCAGATCTACAGTCAGTTATGTAACTCAGACTTATTTATGAAACAAACATTTCTATGTTCTGAATAAATGTATTAACACATTTATTCTCTTGCATAAGAATTAAGTTGTCATGCACCCTTCAGAAAAACAGTTACAAGCTTTAAAGTGCAAAATAGGTCATCTACAACACACTAGCCAATACCATGTTATCTACAGCTCCACTTAAGTGGTACACTCTCAGATGTCCACCACATTCAATGCCTTCACCTAGCTCTCTCTTGCCTTCTCCAACATCATAGGACAAATACAGTCCACTGGAACTCTACAAACTAAAACTTTCAAAAGGTAAAGAAGATATTCAGATAACCTGTTCGTTCCCATTACATTTCAAAGCCTGCCTGTTGGCTGAAGCTCTCTGCATTAGCCTCCTTCGAAAGACCTCATCCAAAACTGACTATCAATCCAAGCTGGAGGAGGAACTCAGGAAATAAGAATCTTAGAGAACTAGATGCCCACTCTGCAAGCAAATGTTGTGTGTGTGATCACAGACCTTAGTGCAACTCAAGGTACATGAAGTTCACGTCTTTAGCTTAGCTTCCCCACACCTATGTAGCAGCAACACAGCTAAGAAAAATCACATTGCCTTACCGTTTGCTCAGCCTGAGACAGATGTGTGAGCTTACAAGCCTTGTTTCAGTGTTTAATGTACCTGAGAATTATGCAGATGCCATAAGAGATTCATGAATATGTATGTATCTCAAATAAAATACATCAGCATGCCTCAAAAGGGTCCTCCTCTACAAATGAAGCTAAAAACAAACTCCCTCAAATAGCAGAGGTTGCGGACTAATCATAATTCAAGATTGACTGAGGTGGGGGGAGAAGTCTGCACAACACAGAGCTGGAATTAAGACCTTAAATACAGAATAGTTGGGCATTTCTCTTATTTGCAAATACAGCAGATACAATCTACAGCTGTTTTAAAATAAAAATTAGTAAATTATCAATCCAATATGAGCACGAGTTTCAAATGAGACTATTGAATCAACATTAGATGCTACAGAACATTTGATAATGAGAAGTTTAGAGATGATAAAATGCATTTAATAAACTATCAGTGTTGTCAGAAATCTCCATTGCATCATGCAATTATAAATGTCTTAAGAGATTGATATTACCTAACTGAGGGTGGGGAGAAAGAACATTCCTTTCCTTTTTATTGTCTTTCCTTTGATTGAGAACCTTTCAAAAAATTGCCATAACTGCAATTCAAAGAATTTGTTACAGAAATCTTTTTGAGATTCATCAACAAATTAAGTCTTCTAAGCTCTTTGGTCTGTGAGATAGAGGATCTTTGTTACAGTGAAAATAACATCTTGTTTATTTTGAAACAACTGAAAAGAAATTCCTTAAAGACCAGTGAATATAAAAGTCAGTGTTGGTTGGAAATTAATCTGTCCCCAGTGCACTATGAATAATTTTTGAGAATTAGACACTTTGACAATCTTCTTAAATGAATCAGAACAGTCTTCTTTGGAACCTCATAGACTACCAATGTGGCTGAAAACAGATATTGGCATGGGTGACGCCAATTGCATTTGACTGCAAATCTGTCAACATATATGCCTTGTTGAGGTGAACCTGGTAAATTAAAATATTGCAAAAAGAGCAAAGTACAGACTAGCACCCAATATGATATAAGGTAAAGCCATCCCACAGATGTCCAGGCAGATAGAAAACCTTACAATGAGAACCTGATTAAATAGTTTACAGAAGTAGCACTTCCCTCTGTCTTCCAACACATATACTCCTCCCTTTTCCCTGCCCCTCATCCCCTATGTTACTCCCTACCTCCATCACTATAAATCCAAACACTAAGTCCCACTTGCTCTCAATTTTTACACCAGTATAACTCCAGTTATCCCATCTTGACATGCTACTCAGAGTACAACAGTGCTCTTTCACACATCTTACAGAAACTGCAGACCACAGCGTTGTGGTTTCTATGATTCATGAAGGACATGGTTATCTTCTAAATTGTAGAAAGGGAAAAAAGCATGTTAATAAACAAATGCATGAGACAAACCACATCTAAGGACATGAGAGCAACAGGAAAAGCATTACCAGGAGAGGAATTAAAACACTTCCGCTTCTTTTGCAAGTTACCACTTTATGGTTGGACTTGATCTTGAAGATTTTTTTCAACTTAAAGGATACTATGATTGCCATCTCCAGAGAATTTTTACTGGTCTGTTAATTACAGAGTAACTTGGAAGCAATGTTCACTCACTCCAGAGTGGCCTTTCTGTGGGGGTAGTGTAATTTTGGGGTTGTTTTGTGTTTTTTTCCAATTCATTAGCAATCTCTTCTGAAGTGATTGACTATGGCTTGCACATCAAGGATGAGATTCAAAGCACACTAGTTCTACACTTGCCTGTCCTTCCCCTGCAGTGGGCTCAGGATTAAAAGTATTGAGATAGTGCTGAGGGAAGAGCTACAAATGCCAGAGGCTATACAACATAGAAAATAAAAAAAGATAGCACAAGGATTTATGTTGAGCATATGCCTGCTCTTCTCCTGCAGTTCTCTCAACAACAACATTCAGCTTCTACCCTACTCTTTAATATTTACCCTAGATTCTTTGGTTCAATTTCTGACAAACAATCACAATAGGCAACAGAGGCATACTCATACTGACTGATTTGTTAGGGGCGCATTAAACACACAATATAATGTTAGATTTGTATCTTCATTCTCATTACAGTAACCCCTTCCCGTACCTGCCTGACAACTGGTAGGCCAAATGGTTTTCTGGCTTATTTGACATCTCACAGTTCTTATTTCTCAAACCAACCATCTTCCCCATTACAATTCATGTGTATTTTATTGTGGCGGTCTAGTTCTAACAGTCCCCGTTTGATGGGAGTGCAGACAGGAACCTTTATTGAAACTATAACATGCAATATATATGCTCAGTAAATGAATATTCATCCCAGGGTTTGACTTATGCTAGATATGGGAGGAAATATTACAACTAGGGGATAACATTGGGAGGAGATGTCCTAATTAGGAGATAACACACTATTCACTATGCAAAGAAATTTGGTAATAGGCACAAATTAGAAACACAATGGAGTCTGAATCTAGGCTCAGAGTGTATCCACAAAGTCGAGGCAATTTCATGCATCTTGGAGACAGGAAGGCGACAGAGATCTGCAGTCCTTTATCAGTCAAGAGATGTTCATTCAGGGTTCTCCTAAGGTTTCCTCAACATCCTTGTTAACTCCTTCGTTACCAGGAGGTTTAGTACTCCAACATTTTATCAGAAAAATTAAATCCCCCCTTACATTCCTGAAAAAATATATACAAATTGCAGCACTCCACCAGCATTTTTTACTTTCTAATCAATTTATAATGCACAAATTAATACCACCATATTATCTGAACATACATTTTGAAGGGTTTCGTAAGGCTAACCCTTCTCCATAGGACACAGAGCCTTCAAGTACATCCTGAAGTTCTTAACATGAGATCCTGCACACCCTTGGTACTCCTGCCAAGCACACAAGCATGTTCAAAGGCAGGTACAATGTTGGAAGGCAAGTGCATACTAAGAGGACTGTGCTGATGTGCATTTCCATGGCCAATTTTTGCCCAGATGCAAGTAACACAACTCATTTCAGAAAAAGTACTGAAAAATTACCAAGAAAAGTAAAAAGTTCTGTAGAATTGCTATTGTCATTTTATAAGGTTTTTCATAGATACACATTAAAGATACGCTCTTGCTATCAATAAATCATATCCTATACCAGCCAAGAACAATTAGTTTACTTCATAAAGACATCAGCATTAGGGGCATAGCGGCATGACGTCAGTTGAGAATAAGGTGCCATTATAATAAGCTCTATCCCTTCAGTGAGAGGAAGTAGTGCCCTAGGGTACACACCAATATCTGTTGTGAATACTTATGCATAAGAATTCTTCACCGTATTCAGGATCCCAAAGAGGAGATATATAACATTTGGTAAACTGAGGTAGAAGAAAGCAGATTATCTGGTAAAAGAGGGAATCAAATTCCCACATGCTGATATTAATCAGTGGACCATTCATGCTTTCAGAAATGAAATAAAAAAAGTGAATGGCAGGAGTAAGCATCTATCACAAACTGAAAGATGAATTATGCTCAAATTTTCAGATCTCCTGAAATCCATTTTTTGCCATTTAGGTTACACCAAGTATTGTGCTAATATTCTCCTACTGAAATTAGACTTCTAACAAAAGTGTACTCAACCAAAATGGATGATTGGGCCAAGAAGCCTCACCTCAATGAGATAGTGAGAACATAAACTGAGAAGTTCCAGCAGCTGCAAATGACTCCCAGCTGCTAAGACATCCTGTATCACCCCTGGTTCCAAGAGGATCTGTAAAGAAGAAAACAAAGATTTGTCATCTGGAACTCAGCATACTTGTAGGCTGAAGGCCTGTTATTTCAGACACATGAGTCAACATTACAGAAAGATACATTAAGCATGTAGAGAAGTCTTTGCAGAGTGGGGACAGAGTTTCTAAAGTTCATCTGAATTGCCCAAAGGATTTGTAAGCCTTTTTTTCCTTTTTCCTGGGGCAATCTATAAGTCATATTACCCTCTATAACCTTTGAAACTAAATGCATGCTGTTTACTTAAGAAGGAGACTTTTCAAAATAACAGAACCTCCTTGTGTTATCTATATACTTGGATGTTACCATATATACTGAAAAATCAGGCCAAGTGAACTGACTGAGAAGTCTCTACTATTAATATTATTCATGCATGTAAAAAATATACAGACTAGGAACACCCTTCCTATTCTGCATGGTACCCCTTTAAAATTTTCCTAACCACTGACTCCATTTTACAGAGCAGGGCTCTGAAAGCAAGTGAGAATGATGCTGGTGAAGTGCCAGGAAGGGCTTAGAAACCAAAACTGATTATTCAGTCACTTGCTCACATGAAACTCCTACTCATTTCAATTAAAATCGTGTACAGGAAGCAGTAAGGATAATTGGGCCACAGGTCCTAGGCTGCTGTCTTGGGCTCAGCTTGTTAGAACATCCATTTCAGGACAAAAAAAAGAAAAAGTCTTTGGGAATACAGACATTGGTCAACTTCTCATCAGCGATCACATTATAAACTACAAAAACTAAAATTATTTAGAGTAGTGCAATATCCAACAAAAATCAGAAATGCCTGAGAAAAATTAATTTTCCAAAGATGCTCAGTTTATTCAGTTTTATGCTTGTATTTCCCCTGGCAACTTTGGTTTCACACCACATGAGGTCAGTCTTTCACTGCTCCACAGGGACGTAAAACCTTTTTTTCAAGTCTCTTCTAATTCTGCCCACACTATTCAGAGTTTTCTCACAGCATTATTTGTTTACCTCAAATGCAGTGGAATAAGAGGGCAAACAAAAGGAAAGACCCATCTGCATCTTCTGTAGTTAACTGTTTTTGAGGGAAACGAAAAAACATGTATGCATTTCTTCAAGCAACAGCACAAAATATCTCCAATACAATGGATATACTAGGAGCAGGAGAGAAGGGGACTGATCCTTGTTTATATCAAGAATTCATTTACACTGAGTTCTGGGAGTATGTGACATGTTTAAAGCTTGGGCAAATCACTATATATATATTAATACTGGGTTTTAAGTGAACATTTTTATGTAACTTACATACTATATAAAAGTTCTTTATCTAAGCCAGAAAGTGATGTAAGGATCTTAATATAAAGGAGATGAGACCCAGAACAATCCAGGTTTTTGGATGGTACTACTGTGGTTGCTATGCATGATGAGAGGTAGTTCAATGAAAAGCTAGAACGGATTTCAGTCACAAAAATATCTCCAGTAGGTATGGATATATTAAAAATAAAAAATGGTAGCACTGCCAAGTATTTTCAAGTGAGAACTCAAGGTCAGACTGACAAAACAAGCTGGTACAGACCTTGCAGTGTTTGTTATTCAGAAATGATTTACACTGAGGAAGTTGTCATCTGATGGTGCGTTACTAAGCGCCAACCACCAGCTTTCTTTGTTAAAGACACAATATGAAGAGAACCAGAATCTCAAGCATATTACTACCTTGTAGGCATAGACAAACTATATTTAACTATGAGAGTATGAATGTATTTTAAACCTACAGCAATCCACTTATAGATAATACTGGAAGCACTTTGAGATGAGAAATAGGACAAGAGACAAAGGTAGGGTGACTGGCTACTGTCTAGAGGTGATTTGCAGAAAATCAGCAGAAGTTTACTTCAAGGTGGCAGACATATTTCATACATGTTCTTTCATTTCTTACAACTTTTCTAAACCATGCAAGATTTATTCTGCTGAGAAAACATATTCACCTTTGTGTTCCTGAAGACATCTAAGGAAAGTCTAGTTTACCTCTTCACAAAACGTTGCCATAAGTGAAACTTTTTCATCTTTTATTCCATACTCCTTTGGAGATAGGCAAAAATACTAACTCATCTATGCTAAACATTCACCATCAGCAAACTGCATACTGAGGAAATCCACAAGAAAACAGTAAATAAAGAAGGAAGACAATATTGCAAACCTTCCTTCTACTGAAACTGGGCTAATTCACAATTATTCCACACCTCTCAGCTTCTACACACTAATACGATTACTTGATTTTTATTAATTACCAGCATCGCTGTTTATATGTTATGCAGGCCATCCAGCTGAATATTAACAGTAAACGCATGTGAATACCGCCACATGCACACCACAAGCACACACAAGTAAGGAAATACATCATGTCATGTCAGAAAATTCTAGAAAGTAAAGCATATGGAATTTAACACAGAAAACAGGAAAAAAAAAAAAAAAACAAAACAAAACAAAACAAAAACCACAACAACTTCTAAGATTCCTGCTATTGATGAAAAAGAAAATTCCTTCTTGACTCCACTTGCAGTTATCAGCATTTCAAACCAGACAGGCATCTAACAAAAGTATCACTTGTTTTTGCCTGATGAAGATCATTCTCTGTGCTTGAAACCATTCAAAAACCTTAACTTTTCTTTTAAAGTAGTTTAGATTGCATTTCACTCTCACCCAGATAGCACTTTTGCCTCTCTCCTTGTTCATTCACATTTCAGTTGAATTCAGAGCTCCTTGCACATTGACAAATTCTGCTTCAAAAAAAAGTGAGTGGGGAAAGGATGTTCTGATCCCCTGCAGGCAACTGCCCAACACTGTCACATCATGTTTGATAGCACTTGTTACAAAATCCAGATGTCTTATTAGCCAATACCAGAAGGAATCATGACTAGCATTCTCAGTCATGTCATAATATTTTTCCAGAAAACTAAATGAAAATCTGTGTTAAATGCACAGTATATACATCATAAAGTCATAGATTATTTCAAGTTGGAAAGCACCCATGAAGATCATCCAGCCATGACAACATCCCCAGGGAGCCTGTTCCAGTGATCTACCATCCTTTTCCTAATGTCCAGCCTCAACCTTCCCTGACACAGCTTCTATCACTATGAAATAAGTACCATTATAATAAATACACAGGATTTGAATAAGCAAGACTCCAAGCAAATTCACTATTTTTGGAACATGTTTCATTACTTTAATCTCTCTCGGCTCTAGAAAAGCTATCATGTCCCTAGCTTAATTCCTGTCTAGAGCAAATAACATGAAATATTTAACTTCCTCTACAATAAACTGCATAAAGTGAGTTAATTAAGCATTTTTCTAAGACTTCCGGGCAATCAGTAGTTGAACTGTGAACCTAAGACCTAGTAGCTCTAACCTAGTGCTAAGCACAGAAACAAGATTATCCTCCTGATAAAATTGAAAAAGGCAATTCCCAAATTTAAGTATTAAATTTTTATTTTGGGCTTTGAAACTGTCTTGAAAAATGATAAGTATTTACAGTAAGATACAGACCTGTTATATTCAGTTTTCTATGACTTTGGCATATTGGCCCCAGCAGAAAAGAACAAGGACAGTTGAAGTCACTTTTGCCAGGGACAGCAGGCAGTTTAACTGATTCAATTTACTCAAAAGGCAGTCAGTGGAACTGCTATGCACAGGACACAGTAGGTCACTAGCCAAGAAAGTCAACCATCACAATGCAACTTTGCAATATACCTCCATCCATAAGAGAGACAGAGAGGATTAACACAGTAAGAGGTGCTAAGATATTGATAGCTGTTTTACCTCGGTCTTAACTAGAAATGGCAGATAAAATACTGGTTGATCACTAGAAAAACTGTCAACATCAAATGAGGGTGGGAATTGATAAAAAATGAAAGCCAAGATTCTACAAAAGAATCAAAGAAATTATCAGGGGAAGTAGTTGTACTTGAAAATATTTATTTCTACCATTTCCTTACCATATGAGATCTTTCAGTCTTTCATGTCTTTTGGTTAGGGAAATAACTAAGCTGAAAGAAGAATTTCCCAAAGGAGCTGTAAGATAATACTTGAACTAATCAGAGCTTTGTGTGCATGAACTTGAAAAATGACCAGATGGTACTCCTACCAATTCCTGGAATCTGCTTCGCAAAGTGATAGTAGCTGTTAACAAGATGACATGTTTCAAACTAACTGAAGACAAAATGAAGCTATTAAGTAAAGGCAATAACTAAATAAGACTCATACTGATAATGCATTAAAGCAATATTGAGAGCAATGTACCTGAAAATACAATGAGTTTCTAGATTTGTAACTGGGATAATATACTGGTATTACCTTTATTAAAAGACTGATGCTTTATCAGCATTTTGTGAGTAAAAGAAAATCTATTAATATGCTAATATACAGGAAAAGTTTAAAGACTATTTCTGGATAACTATAAATGCAACTTCATATGTGCTTTTAATAAAAGGAAACATTTCAACATTCCAGGCAGAGTGTAAGGCTATGTTAATCTTGGGCTAAAAAGGTACCACAGGACAGATTACCTTAAAATTCACTCTGGCAGAAAGAGCTGAATATAAAAAATCTTATATATATGGGCTTCCTAACTAATTCTTTCATTTTAGCTTTGACAATTCAGAATAATTTTATAACTTTAAGACAACAACTTAATTTCTATTAATACAGAAACAAAATATTACAGTTTAGGGAAAAAAAGAAAAAGAAAAAACAAAACCAAAAAAAACCAAAAGAAACCAGCCAGTTAGGAAAACATGAGAACTTCGTATTACACCCTAATAAAGCTATGTTTGCTGTGCTGTCTTTGGAAAGTTATTTTCTTCCAAAATAATTCTATCTATGATGCAAAGTAATGACAGTGATTACTTGCCTTTATGTGTTTTGAGGTCCCTAAATAAAATTCTATCCAAATGCAAAATACTTGTTACCATAGATTAAAGACATATGATAGAAGATAATTATGAAAAAGAAAGATTCAAGTCTGGAGCATTTCAGTATGCATAGGACTCCAACTATTTTTGTGTAATTGTATTTTTGTTGAATTAGTGTCACAGTCACCCACTGCAAATGAAAGCCCGTGCTCTTGTGACCCACGCTGGCTATTCCATTCTGCCAAGCAACATTGTGTCTCTTGCTAACAGAAGGGCTAAAATAAAAAAGAAATAGTCAAAAGGAAGAGGCAACTATGTCCAAGACTCTAACACAGTGGTTAAGACTCTTAGTTTGACAGCAATAACTGAGAGCTCTGAACTCTGCACCAAGAACAGCTTCTCTATATTAATAATCTGAAATACATAGTTCCTATATTGATTGTACTTCATCCATCTCCCTTCCCATCTGACACTTGCAAAATGCCCTTGTGAGAAGACAGGGAGAGTAATCTGCTCACTGAAACTTTGGCCTGGCCTTATTCCTGCCAGCTGTGAAGTAGAAGAGAGAATGACCTTAAAGCCCCTTTAAGAAGAAAGGATATGGCAACCATAATGGGACAAGAGCCAACTAAACCAGGAAAACAGTTGCATCTCTCAATCCTGAATATGTGAATTACATGGTAAAATAACTATTAAAGACAATTTTTTCCAAAGAGTTCATTATTAGAGGATTACTGAGAACCTACATGCGTAGAATAAAGTTGAATTCTGCTGCCATTCCTTTTGTTAGTTTTATTTATTTCAATATCAAATTTCTTTCTTTATGATTATTAAAGACCATAGTAATGGATTAATAATTAAAGTCAGAATTATTATATTGACTTGAGTTTTAAAACACTTTTTCTGAACAACAAGTTTTCCTTTAAAGGCAAAACATTTGCAACAGTAATTATGATGATACTGTCTTGCCTAAGTAGACAGAAGATGAAGTTTCTATTTTAAGTCCACAGGCATATTTAGAATTAACAAAAGAGAGGCAAGGATGACAAAGTTTCATTTCAGATTTCAGTGTCATCCTAAAAATTAAATTTCTTAATTTTGATAACTTTCCAGAAACTGCAAGCCATTGTGCAATATTAAATATTTCCACCAGATGTCTCCAATATATTATTTCACACAAAAAGTTATATCCATTTGAATTGTAGTGTCTCAAACGTAGGTTCAATATAATAAACAAAGAGAAGAAAGCTGCAACTAATTACTTATCTGTTTGGACATGGATACGTTAGGAGTTCCACAACATTATCTAGAGAAACACCTATTTTTTTTTACTAACATTTTGGCCAAATGTGTTTGGGTTTTTTGTTTCTTTCTTTGTTTTTTGGTTGGGTTTTTTTTTTTGTTTGTTTTGGTAATTTCTATTTAGTTACCTTGAGGGAGGTTTTTAATAAAAAAAGGAGTGAATGGCTTTCATTTTTAAGAGGTACTTCAGATCATGTCTTGATATCTATATTTATACCTACATTTTCAGAGCAAGACATGGCTGTATTTGGCATGAGTGAGTTTTGAGCTACTAAGAAGTATTTTGTTTGGTTTTTAAATCAAAAAGTGTTTAAAACCACTAAAGACACCTGTTTTCAGAACTCTCTCTGATGTAAGCATCCAGTAATCCAGTTGTTTATTAATAGCCTTTGTGGATTACTCCCACTCACTACCTTGAAAGGCTCAATACATACAAACCCAGTGCCAGGAGAGAATTTCAAGGACTAAAGGGAAAACGTGACACTGCTAATTCTCAGACCCACATGTCACTGAGTTATATTTCAATAGCATCTTTATAAGAGAACGCCTACAGAATTCTTCTCATTTCTCTGTGCATCAAAGTAGCACTTGGTGTATCTGATAGACATAACAGAGTAAACTTCACCTTATAAACTTTACTTATGTGTATGAGCAACTATATGTTCACATCTATATTTAACTCAAGAACCCCATTCATTTTTTCAAAGCAGATTACACCTGAAAATGAAACTCAAAAGCATCTAAAGAACCAAGGACAGAAGGCATATACTGTTTGCTAGGGAACTGAGGATACTGTCCTGGAAACACTGTGGGCTCACTGTTGGGTTACATAAGAGCCATAACCATCCTTTCAAAGGTTCTCAACATATTTTATAGCAACGTATTTTATTTAGACTTTGAATTTTGCTGAAAGATGGGAAACATACCTCTAATCATAGCAGACAGGATGAGTTAGACAGAAATCAATTACTACCCATCTTCTCAAAAGGTACTTCCATTTAACAAGAGTCTTCAGACTAATCAGCCTATAGTTTCAATGACTAAAAAGGTGATACAGGTGCCTAACATTTCAATTTGTATCAAAGACATTCAATTTTTATCAAAACTTTTAACTTAGAGAACAAAAGGTATACCAATGACAAGTCACATACTGAGACCTTCAGCTAATTCACTAATACAGTATGGCATCTCTGTTTATCCCTTAAGGAAATCTTTCAGTAAGTTCTGTTTTCCGTAATATCAGAAACACAGAAATTCAAGTGCTAATATCCAAGACCAATGCTAAAGCACAACTGTTGTGTGGGCAGGTGACAAAAATAGCTCCATTAAAACAGGTAATTTTTTTTTGTAATTTCTATTTAGTTACCTTGAGGGAGAAAAACAAACAAACAAACAAAACAACACAAAAAAACACAAGCACACAAACAAAACAAAAAACCAGAAAGACCCATATACAGCCATTTACTCAGTCCACTCTATGGAAGCAAATGCCTTAAATTTGTATAATCCAACAACTCCAAGAGAATAATGCAATAGGGATTTAAGCTTTCTGTTTTGAAATTCACTAATAAGCATCACTAATACATCAATGGACTCAGTTACTGTAGCAATATTTCAAAAATAGTTTTATTTTCCAGAATTTTAGAGTATAAAGCAGAAATAGCTGGGTGTTCTGAGCTCACTATCCATGAACTCCGAACAGAGACGAAGTCACCCAGCAACGCTCTCCAAGCATGCAGTGCAGAGATATGGCAGGTCATAGGCACTTCATTTGTTTGTGTGGGGTTTTTTTGTTTGTTTTTTTTTTTGTTTTGTTTTGTTAGGTTTTTTTGTTGTTGTTTTTGGGTTGTTTTTTTTTGGGACAGAACAAGGGGAAGAGGGAAAAGGAGTATCATTCTGCATTTTCTGAAGAAACAAAATGTGATCTCTAACCTCTCATCATAAGGAGTGACACAGTGAAAATGTATAGTACCTATAAGCATTTACAAAGATGTTTCAAATGCATCTGTCCAGAGAGTAAGAGACCACTTTTCTCCTCAATTATATAATTTGTCAAACACTGCAGAGTTTAAAAATATTTCTTATTAGCAAAACACCTTTCTTCACATTTAATTTAGCATGCAGAATCAACTCACATTAAGATTTTATGAACAATCAGGCAATCGCAAGTGTTATACAAGTCCTACGTGGTTCACTACCTACCAGTGATGCACATAAGTGATGTCTTTATTAAACAATCCTTCTAAAGAAAAAAATCCACCACAGTATATAAACATTGAGATCAATTAAATCAAAATACCTTGTACTTGGTAAAGCACAAGGAAAATATATTCTAATACTTCTGCAAAAGTCATATTCAGCTTTTATTGCAGTTGCTTTCAACTGTGTTTCTTAATTTGAATAACTATACAATACCTGTCCAGTGTATGCAAAGTCCAAGGCTTGTTTTAAACCCAGGCTTGTGACACCATGCAAATTCACCTCATCAGCTTCACTTTCAACCATGCAGAGACTAAACATTGCCTATGGAAAAACAAAACAAAACAAAACAGAACAAAAAAAATTCTATTAACCCTTTTTGGATAAAAATTCTAAATAGCAATACATTTGAAAGAATGAGATCTATACCAAGTTTTCAATATTAACCCCACAGCAATCAATACTGCAAAAGAATCCTTTTATCAATCAAGAAATACAAAAACTTAGTTTGGAAAACATGAAACAAATCCCTTTGGGCCATATATATACTTCTTAACTAAGTAATCCAGGTGAAATCAATGGGAACAGTCACATAACTCTACACAAGCACCATGAGAAATAATACTTATGTATAGTATCACTACATACAAAAAGGATCAATAAACCATATACTGTCACTTGCTGGAGAAAAAGGGGCAGATAACATTTCATCTTTTATACACAATCCTTTCCAAATAAGCATCTCAGACCAGAATGTGAACAATATAATACTCTAGTTATTGAATGAAGAGGAAGGATGGACATGCAGTCACCTAAACTTATGACATCCCTCTGTTGTTGCCCTGGTTTCTCAGATCATAAAACTTGAACTGAAGATAGGCAAGATCCTATGGAACATCCCGGAAAATAACACTGAGGAGAACAACTGTCCTTTTTATCCAGCCTTACTTTCCAGACCATTTCTCTTCAGTGCCTCCACAGACTGAAGAAACCCTACTCAGCCTCTGAATCCTCATGAAAATCTTTTTCTTCTCATCTCTGTTAAACTTCTTTGCCCTTCACTCTTTCCTCCCACCCTGCACTCCCGATGCCGTACCCCTACTTATTACCACTGCTTCCCTCATCAGTCCCACTCTCCATTCTTTGCCACTCTCCCATAATTTTTTAACAAAATACACCACTCAGAATCTCTAGGCTGTACACTACTGACCTGTCCATGGGGACCATCAAAAGACAGTGTGGTTACTAATATAGTTTTTATTCTGATCAAGAGATGCTGTTTCATATTATGAGTTAAGCTTACAGATACAAAGAAACACTTAACAGAATCTTGTCTGTAGATCAGGAATCACTTCTATAACTTCTTTTGTATAAACTTACTAAATTTATCTTTAGGAGATTATTTTAGCACAGGTTTCAACATGGTCTTTACACAAGGTTAATTATACTACACATAACTTAGTAAACTCAGCAGGATCAGGCTGCTAACTCAGTCACCACCCATAACCATCCAAAGTGTTTAACAAAAACAGCTTCCTGAAGAGCTTTGACCCCTGCCAACTAGTATTCTCCAAGGCAAGGCTCAGGTTAAAGTCCTGGAGATAACTCAAGCCCATAGCTGTTCCAAATAGACAATATGGATAAAGCCAACCTGTTTGCAAAAATTTAGTCATATTGTCATAAGTGATGCTATGCTAGTCCCTTTCAGGGCCAGAAAACAAGCACTCATTCACCTTATTTACCACTACTGACATAGTCTAAGGGTGCCATGGGCTATCAGAACTGTAGCTGCCAGTAAGCCATAGAATTGTGACTTTCCATGGAATCATGAAATGGTTTGGGTTGAAAGGGATGATAAAGGTCGCCTAGTTCCAACTCCCTCCTATGGGCAGAGACACCTTCCACTAGACCAGCTGAAAGCCTCATCCAACCTGGTCTTAAACACTTCTAGGGACTCATCATGCACAACTTCTCTGGGCAACCTGCTCCAGTGCCTCAACACCCTCTCAAGTAAAGAATGTCTTCCTAATATCTAATCTCAACCTACCCTCTTTCCATAAAATTGGAAGCCTTCTCCCTCGTTCTATCAGTATGTGTCCTTGCCAAAAGTCCTTCTCCAGCCTTCCTGTAGGCTCTCTCTACATAATGGAAGGCCACAAATAGGTCAACCCAAAGCCTTCTCTTTTTCAGGCTGAATAAACCCAATTCTCTCTATCCCGGTTGGTATCTAATCCAAGCCTCGTTAGTTGTGGTGTTGGTAGTGCTGAGGTCGCAGCAGTATGGTTTAGTCTCCTAAGGTTAGGTTTTCAGTCCATGTACCTAGGAGAAAGGTGTGCTCCCTCCTGGTTCCCCCCAGCCACGTGGACCCTGAGCCCTGGGCAGAGGACACAGAGGCCACACAGCTCAGAGAGGGTGCAGCAGAGAGAGCTTTATTCACAAAGCAGGGGTTTTTATAGCCCTTGGAGGGAGTTCAAATCCTCCAGCGGGGGGAAAGAGGACTGGTGTGGCTTTGGGCCAATAGGGATGAGGGAATTAACACAGAGGTGGGAAGGGGTTTCAGGTAACAAGGTGGACCCCGCCCCTCTGCTCACAGATGAGGGGGGTCTTGGTAAGACACAGAGGGTTTCTGGGAAGGAACACATGGAGAATTCTGGGAACGGGAAGACATGGCCTCCGGGGGGGGAGGAAACACGTGGAGAAGGGTAAACATACATTTTAAACAACAATAAAGCATCAGTTCAAGGCATTATCAATTACATTCTGAATCCATTCCCACATCTCTCAGCCTTTCTTCATAGGAGAAGTGTTCCATCCCTCTGATCAACTTAGTGACTTTCTCCTGAATTTGTTCCAATGGGTCCATGTCCTTTCCATGCTGAGTGCCCTGGAGCTGGCTGCAGCACTCCAGTTGAGGGTCTCACCAGAACAGAGGGGCAGAATCACCTCCCTCACCCTGCTGGCCACACTGCTTCTGATGCAGTGTAGGACACAACTGGCTTTCTGGACTACAAGTGCACATTGTTGGGTCATGTCCAGCCTCTCACCCACCAGCATGCCCAAGTCTTTCTCAGCAGGGCTGCTCTTGGCCTGTTCATTCCCTCGCCTATACTGCCATTAAAGGTTGCCCGAATCCAGGTGCAGCACCATGCACTTGGTCCCATTAAACCTCATGACACTCCCATGGGCTCGCTCCTCAAGATTGTCCAGGTCCCTCTAGAGTGTGCACTTGATCCCATTGTCATTGATGAAGATATTAAATGACACTGGTCCCAACATGGACCCCTGAAGGACACCACTTATCACTGATGTCCATCAGGATTCTGAGCCACTGACCCTCTGGATGCAACTGTCCAACGAGCCTTCTCCACCTAACAGTCCATTGAATCAATCTCTCTCTAACTTGGAGAGAAGGATGTTGTGGAGCACCATGTCAGAGGCATTACGCAAGTTCAGACAGATGACGTCTGCAGTCCTTTCGTTGTCCACTGAGGAAGTCGCTCCATTGTAGACGTGATGCCACCTGCTATTCAGAGTTCATTTTCTCAAATAATATCCTCAAGTATTCTGTGAAGGTTTTTGATTCTGTATATGAACTACATCTATTTTTCAGGAGGCAAGGACAAAGAATTGGATCAAAAGATAAGGCCTGCAAAAGCTGTCAGACAGTTCACATTCAGCTGAACTGGATTAGCCTACAGGAAAGTAGTCTCCCACTCAGATGAACTTAGTACTGCTCAGTGATCCATACTGCCTTTACCAGCAGACAAATTTCCTTCTCAGCCTGAAAGCTTTGAGGTTTAATCCAGCATGAAAAAAATCTGTTCTACCATAGGCAGAAATTGAGTTCAAACTCAGTCTTTAATTTGCACTATTATACTTGAATATTGTAGTTTTTTAACTGTAAGCAAGTACAGATAATTAAATTCTAGTTTGAGACTTCACCAATACCTGGAGAATGAATTGTGGTTGGGCTGTCAAACTCCAATTTAAGATGCATCTCTGAAGAAACTTGGAGGCTTTGTGAGCTTAAATAGATCCATCAGTCATGCTTTTAATGCAAGACTAGTAGCCCACTTTATTTTTCCCTTGGGTACATTAAAAACAAGGCAGTAAAATAAATATCTCAAGGGGATGCAGAATAGACAAGAAAAACAAAGTAAATAGAAAATATTTGGACAAGTGCACAATTCAAAGTCAAACTTACCCAAAAAATTACCAAATTTGGCTAAGCAGGAAATGGTAATCATATTAGTTATTGACTTCATTCAACTATGCTATTATACTTTATTTTAAAACGTTTCTGCTTGGAGAAAATAAAGTCTCTTTGAAAGTGCCTCATTTCCCCTTCAAGACCTTTACGAGAGTGGGCAGTACAGATTGCCAATGTTAACCAAAGATCTCTTTTCTAATAAAACCTACTGATGAGAGGACTTTGATTTTCTTCCAGTTCCTTTAAATACTCAGATCTTGCTTTGCCATCCAATCATACAATTAGGCAATATTGAGATAAATAAATTGTTTAAATTCTGTTATTTCAGGTAAGATTTTACATAAGTAAACCAAATGCACTTTGTGGCAACTGCTCCAAAATTCAGACTGCAACATGCTGCCACTAATGGATATATTGCATTTGTGGAATTCTATTTGAGGCCACACTTGTTTCAGAGGGTACAAATTTGGATGACCTTATTTTTGTGAGGCAGGAAGATCTTTTAGTAAGTTATCTTTTTGGGAGAGGGGGGAATCAACCCTCCATTCTTCCTCTAATCTTGATCTGAAACAGAAAAAAACCTATAGAATTATACCTAAAGGAAAAAGAAAACAAAAAACACAATCCTTGGATAAAAGTATTCAAACAAAGAAAAATTCTCAGACTCTTGAAAACTTGACTTCAAAGTAACATGGCAAGTTGGTGAGCATTTAATACCGAGCACACTTGTAGTTTCACAACTTTACTGTCAGCAGGCAAAGGCATTTTCACAAAAACTTCTCTTCTGCAACCACAGAATACAAAGGACGACAAGAACTCAAAACTGACACAACCACAGGGTGTATGGGCTCAGATGTGATGAGATCTGCTGTAATCAGGCAGAATAGCCCAAGAAAAAGATGCTTAGCACAGTCTTTGTGCCTAACTTCCCACACCCAGCATGGCAACATGCTGTTGTGTAACATTCAAAAGCAAAATGCAAGACAGTTGTAAAATGCCACCAAATCAGAACAATGTATTATTGTTATAATGGAGACATCGATTTTACCAACCAGGCAGCACTACAGCAATATATATACAGACTCCTTCACAACATATAACTTGAAGAACAGACATCAGGGTAACAGACACACAAGATGATATTCAAAATCCCCAAAATACAAATTGCTCACTGTCACAATGGTGAGATCCAAAATTGCTCCTTGCCTTTCAGTAATTTTCTTACTTACTCAGATGTTCCATATCCATGAGATCAATGAGCTTTTCATCATTTGTACAAATCAGTCTTACAGCCATGTCAGTCACAGTAAACAATAAATCATCACAAAATAACTTAACCAAGCTGTAAGATATTTTTACACAAGCAACTCTGCCAGTGAATTTCATACAGCTTAGTGACCATTTAAAGGCAAGAAACAGAATCAAAACATATGCAGTGACAGGAGACAGGAAAACAGATATAAAAAGAACAAACGGTTATGCTGTCAAAAAAACGCAGTGACTGAAATGGTAAGTAACTGACTGCTGTGACCTGGAATTCTTATTATTGAAGTTTCATAAGTTTTCTGAGGAAATATTTAAAAAATTAAAAATATTTGAACACTGAAGTAAACACTGGATTCTAATTTAAATCTTCATAAATCTGTTTAACAGTTAACTAATGTTCAAAGGAAGTTATTAAAGTTGTTACATGAACAATAATATGATACATTGCATAAATACCAAATAGAAGGAAAATTGGTAAAATACCTGTAAACTTGAGAGAAAATGAGAATAAATTGTCATCAGAGCCTGCAATAATAGTATCTGAAGTTAGGTAGCTGTATAACAAAAGTAAAAGTGTTTCCTATCACTAGATAGATCAATAGATAGAAATAGGTATGTTTAAACAGCAGTACAGTGTCCCACCTTAGTGGGATGCAGTACTCTTTTTTACTCTAACTGTAAAAGAAGCCTAAAATCTTAGCCTAGATGCTTAAAATAAGTGAAAATTTTAATCTTAAGAGTAAAAGGCTGAGCAAATTGAAGAATGAAAGTTGAAGAGATGTGCGAATTGTATCTATTCATTTTATGAGAACAGAAGAACTTCCTGAAGATGTCTGTTTCTCAAATGAAAGCTACGATTACAGCAATAATAACCCGAGAAATGTTTGCACCTGTACACTAGGTCCTTGTATATAGTAATTTGTCACAGGAAGCACTTCTCTGAACTCAAATTTCTAGATTAAAAATCCTTAGGCAAGTGGCTCTTTAAAGAAAAAAAAAAAAAACAAACAAAAAAAAACCAGCATAGATTGCAAATTATGAGAGTCTAAATCCACACAAAATGCCTTCAGTTTGCATATCTTGATCTTCTTGTGCTCATCCTTTAGTTCAGCTACATCAGCCACTAGCCAACTTTTCTGATATGTTCCAAATGGGAGATAAGGACGTGACCATTAAAATTACTGCCTTCAAGAAATATCCTGCCTCTTCTAGGAATAAAGTATATGGTCCCAGTGTACAGCAATAACCTCTAAAACATCTTGAGGTTCGCTCAGCAAGATTGCGAAGACACATTCATCATTACCCATTTTTGTTTGATTCAGCTCTGAGCACAACTTTCAAGAGGAACCTAAGCTTTCAAAAACCAGCAAGTAAGCTGAGTTTACTGCAGTAAACCAAAGAGTACCATTTCCAAATTTCCTCCCTCTGTTTTCTCAAACATTGCTTTGGTAACTACCAGCAGCTACAGCTCCAAGTCCACTACAACAGAAAATGAACATTTGGAACTCTCCAACAACACACAGCTCTGACCTACATCAATTCTTGTTGAACCACAGACTTAATAGCAGGCAGCAAGCACGAGCATGATGTTCATAGAATTTCATCAAGGCCAAGCTTGTTTTGCAAAACACAATGTAAATAATTCACTCCATCCTGTCACCTTTCATCCTCAACTGACCGGCAGTGGAAAGCTTTTACAACTGATGTTCAAGAGCCTGCCTTTACCTTCAGCTGTTGTTCTGCTGTGGCTGTCCAGGAATATGACACATTCTCTACTGCAAAGTGCATAAAGCATTTGCTGCACTTCCTCACAAACACCACTTGATAAGGAGAGTGGAAAGTTGGCACAGGGTGAACCAGCATTCTTGTAGTTCCTCTCATTGCACCGCATGCAAAGAGATAAACACCCAGGAAATAAAGATGAACTGAGAGCGAGTCAATCTCAATGCCCATGAGCTTTCTCACCTCTAAGTTCCTATAGAGCTCTGTGTTAAAAACTCACTCCTTCTTACTATCCACTCTATTGTAAGCACTCAGGTCAAATGTTATAAGGGGGGGAAAAATCCTTAATTTTTAATCCAGCCTCTTATTAGTGAGACTGAACTCTATATGAAAAAATTTAAAGTGTACCAAACAACTTTTTTGGTAGCCAAGTTAACTATTTAACTAATATTTTTCCGCCCAATTCAGAAGCATGTCTGGAAAACAAAACAAAACAAAACAAAAAAAAAACAAACAACAAAACCACACACACAAACAAACAAACAAACAAACAAACAAAAACACCAAAAAAAACCCAAAACTTAATATACACTTGTAGCTAAAAAAAACCCCACCACACTACAACAATTTTGAAAATGAGTGAATGCCTATCCTGCTTATCTATCAAACTAAGCACTAAAGAACTGATAATGAAATCAGCAAGGTTTTCCCTTAGCTATTTATCTTCTAGGACTGAATAATTTTCAAAGTTACTAAGACTATCTAGCTTTGTTCTACTACTCTAAAAGACCTGAATTGTCATCTCAAATTCCTGCCTCCACAATTCCACAATGACACTGCTCGAGCTCTTTTTTAAATTATTTTAAAATAGGTGTCTTCATTAAGGGTAGGGTTTCATTCCAATTCATTGCCCACATCATATGCACTTACTCCTATATTCATCTGTTCCATAGTTTTTTCTTTACAGGAAATTGATTGCACTTCTTATCGCATGCATCAGAAAAGCTACAAAGAAAGTAAACTAACACTTCAGAGACCTCAGATCCATTTCCCACACTGCTCAGGGAACTCAGTTATGATGTGACATCTGAAAATTTTTTATTTCATGTCTAATCTTAATCCTGTGAGAAATATTACTGGCATCAATGGAACAACTTAATAATGCGTTCTTTCTGATTTGGAACCTAAGCTTATTTGTGCATAGGTCACACAAACATAATCTATTTAATCTACTTTGTTGTATTACTCCTGAATTAACCTTTAGGTGTTTTTAACTTCATAGTCTAACCCTACATTATGTAAGAAGCATAATTTTTTCTTTGCTGTTTTCACCTATCACAACAAAAAATAAAATATTCAGAATGTATGAATAGGAGTCAAAATACTGCTTTGACAGATGACAATGTCTCCATAAAATATCAACTATGCTCTACATGTGTCATGTATATTTAGCCAAATAACTGATTTAATATATGAATGTTTCTTTATGGAACATAAAAATGTGCTTTGTTGTTTTCATAACTAGATTTGTTTCCCTCCCAATTTAAGCCTAACTATCCTTAATCATCAGTCATGTCCTCTGGAGTGTCTTGCACACTGAAAAACATATCCCTCAATACCAATTGCATGAAATATGATTAAGAGGCTCATTACATGATCCTATATAAATTCTCAGGGAAAATGTCACATAACATCAGTCACTGATAACTGAGCCTGCACTAATTCATCTGCCCAATAAAATCTACCAAAATTTTGGTTTTTTTAAGCATTTGTCAAGCAACTAAAATGAAAAGGTCAGCTATCATTCACAGTTTAATGGAATATATAGTTAAAGCAAAAGCTGAGCAGCAAACGATACAATTTTATTCCCAGTACTCAAGTATTACATATTACTGTTAGCAAAGCAAATTCCATTGAACCTTTGCTGTTTCTTTCAGAATGTCAATGTCAGCCAGTGATACATAATTGCATGGCCCTGAATAAGTAATGAAAATCAAAATAAAGAACTATGCTAAAGTTTAAAGGACCTAAGGATGTGGTATTTTTTCCTGTTTCTACAGTGGATATTCGACCAAGAACAAAGTAATTTTATTGGTTGTTACAAGGCACAGGGTCTTCATTCCCAGTCAAAATATAAACTTAATATTTTAAAAAATACTTTGAAGAATATAACTTGTTAGCAACATTGAACCTGCATCAAATGTAATTCATGTTTTGATAGAGTTTAATAATGTGTATCATGCTACTGTTGAGTTGCTGAGTCACCACCAAAAAGACCTATAGCCAAAATTTGTCCCAATAGTATCATAGAAAAAAAAAAAAATCTACAATTTCCATGTGCAAACATGCATCAGAATAATAAAAAAATAACTGCAAATTACTGCAGCTACAGTAACCTTATTAGTGCTTATATTTTAAAATTAATGGGTCTTCACAGAGGTGAATGTAAAAATTACTGTTTACTTTATGACAAAAGCAGGAAAAACTATTTGTAAGAGCAGTGTCATGCAAAGCACTGCATAAAACTCCAGTAATGTATAGTCTGTCCTAACAACAGTCACTCATAAGCAGACCTGCCTTTTGGAGAATAAAGGAAGCAGCATTACTAAAACAAGATTTCTTTCCCCAGCATTTAGAGTCAAGCACAAAAAAGTATGAGTCACATTTGCAAATTCTGGCTTAAATTGGTTTAATGCTTCCCAGTGAATGCATAATCCTATTGTTCATGTCCTTTGATGATATTAGTAAGTGATATCAAAAGCAAGCCCAAAATAAAATTGGAATAAATTCATTTTGCTCTTGAACTAGCGTTTTTAACTACCACAATACATTTCAATCAGGGACACAAAGCTTCCTGTGACTTTTTTTTTTTTTTTTTTTTTTTAACTGCCCCAGGAAAAACCATATGATCAAAGATTGGACACCTCTAAGGGACTTATTTTTAAAAACATATTTCATGCAATACCATCAAGACAAGTTTCCCACCTCAGTGCATATGAGCTCTAACCAAACAGTTGTACAGCAAGGCTTAATCTAACAGAACTTGAGTAACAATCTTAGTTGCTATTATAATGAGCTTCTTAAGAAGCCATTTATAATGTGATGTGAATGTCATTAGACACTGACATCTAAATGTTCCAAGTAATAATAAATTATGGCAATTACTTCTATTCTGCATCATAACTACAAAGCATACTTGTTATGTGAGAAGTCTGATGCTGAAATTTTAAAAGGTTCATTTTATGAAGGTTTGTATTCGATGGCCCATTTTATAAGAGTTTAAACTACATAACCTTCACATCCTTTAAAACAATTCTATTTTCCACTACAATTATAAATCTTGCTTTCCTTTAAGAAACTGCACAATTTTGCTAAAGTACAACCCTTAATTCCCACCAACATATTTATTACACTGTTTTATATGAAGCCAAAGGAATAAAATCAGCTGACTATTTTATTTTGGTTTTTCATATCCTTCTACTAATAAAAAGCTAAAAAGGTAAACAAGCACTAACAATTTGTGAAAGACAAATGACTTGGCTAACCAAGCTTGTGTTACTGTTGCATTCATTTGTCACAGTAGTTTTCATCATCAGCTGAGTTCTACCTTCCATCAGCTATTTCCTCTGGAACAAATGCCTCTACAAAATCATCTCTTCATTTTAGTTTCAGTAGTCTGCATTCAACCTTGCTAATTTATATTCTGGGTTTTCCTGCAGCTCTAACAAACCAATCCCTTCCAAACCAACAGAACACAATGACATTAATTTAATTATTGCTATAAATTCTATATGCTTGACACCTACTCCTTCCTGGCTGAAATCTAACCCTGACAAGGTATATGATTGAGTGCCCGGTATGAGAGCTTCTGAAAACGCAGACGAACATTTCATAAGGTGTCCTGATATTCATTAATTTTTATATAAAATAGGCTTTATGTAGCTTTGTTGCCTATTTACACAGTTGGTACCTTGTGGCCCTGGAAAGCCAAGTTATTTCATCAGGAGCTGCGAACGTTCTACATGCATGAAGAGATGGTAATATGTAATTTGTTTTTGGCACATATACACACACAAACCTCAAATTGTTTTTATACATATAAAACTAATAGATGCAACCTAATGGTGAAGATTACCCTATGCTGAGTCTAACCACTACTTCTTCACACAAAAGGCTTTTGACAGAGGCCTTTAAATGCCTAGAAGGCAAATTAGGCAAGAGAGTAAAGATGACAGATCTTTGTCTGCATAAGAGACTGAATATATAAAACAACGAACAAGAAAAGAACAGGACAGTTTCCACAGGGAGTCACGATTCCAGTGGAGTACCTCAGTGTAGGTTCTTTCACATACCACAGATGATCTGGAAAAGGACAAGAGCAGTGCAGCTAGAAAGCTCATTGAGGCAAAGCTATCCAAGTAAAGGCCTGGATAAAGTGTGATAAAATGTAAAAGGATTGTATGAGATTCCAGTTGGTTTCTGGAATGGCAGCTATAAAACTTAGCATATGAGTTTAATAAAAAAGTTAACCCTGCTCTACAGGTGCTGCAGAGAGATCTCAACAAATTAGCTGACTGGACCATCACCAACCATAGAAAGTTCAACAAGGGGAAGTGGCAGATTCTGCATCTGGAACGGGGCAGTCCCAGACGTACATACAGACTGGGGAATGGGATGCTGGAAAGCAGTGCCGTGGAAAGGGACCAGGACGTCCTGGTTGATGGCAAATTGAGTATGAGTCAGCAGTGCCCTGGCAGCCAGGAGGGCCAATCATGTCCTGGGGGGCATCAGGCACAGTATCGCCAGCCAGGAGAGGGAGGGGATTGTCCTGCTCTGCTCTGCACTGGGGCAGCTTCACTGTGAATATTGTGTGCAGTTTTGGGCACCACACTACAGAAAGATTTTAAGCTCTTAGAGAGTGTTCAAAGGAGGGACACTAAAAAGCCTTGAAAAGAAGCCATGTGAGAAGCAGCTGAGGTCACTTGGTCTGTTTAACCTGGAGAAGAGGAGACTGAGGGGAAACTTCACTGCAGTTACAACTTCCTCTTGAGGGGAAGAAGATGGGCAGGCACTGATCTCTTCTCTGGTGATCAGTGTCAGTAGTTTTGTCAGGGGAGGATGAAGTTGGATATTAGAAAACAGTTGTTCACACAGAGGGTGGTTGGGCACTGTAACAGGCTCTTCAGGGAAGTGGTGACAGCACCAAGTCTGGCAGAGTTCAAGAGGCATTTAGACAACGCTCTCAAGCACATGGTGTGACTCTTGGGGATGGTCTAAGAGTTGGACTTCAGTGATCCTTGTGGGTCCCTTCCAACTCAGCATATTCTGTAATTCTGACAGTACAATTGTAGAGATGACAGATGATATTTCAAGAGTGTTAAAACTTCTTAACACCAGCTATATGTTCAATGCCACATATGGATCATGGTTTAGCTCTTCACCACTCTTGTCTTTTTCACTGGCTACTTCTCATGTTGTTAAAATGCTATGTGGGTCCTAGTTACTGAAGCCAAAAGTGATATGCTGCCCCAGTAATTCCCTCGGGTGTTTTTAGCTTCACTACACCCACAGAATAATTTTTAATTTTCCTGAGGTTGTGTAGGAAGATACTGACAGAGACTACAAGAGAAAGAAGAGTGCCTACTGCATCCAACAATGTTCTGAAACATCAGACTTTTTCACCAGACTATAAAGACTGAGAAGAAAACAGGTACAAAACTCTTCTCTGCCACAGGCCTTCCCCAATAAACTGGCTTTCCATGGGCAAATACTTAGCAACATAGAAACTACAGCTGAGTTCAGCCCAACATCAGAACATTTGCTACTGCAGTGCTGCAAAATTGATCTGAGGAAGGCTGGAGCAAGCAAAGAAGATGGTTAAGAAAACTGGCACCTACAGCAACACGACTGCAATGATTCTTTTCTGTCCTGGCTTAAACTGAGAAAATACATCAACTGAATAGTAGCCAAACACCACATGTTGTCACAATAATATAAATTGAAACAGTGAGCCACAGTCTCCAATAGCCTATCTTACTAACTGCAGAGTTGATTCTCTCATAGTTAACCACAGTACACTTACTTACCTTATAGGCGCTTCAGAAAAGGGAAAGGGAAAAAAAAAAAAAGAAATCAAGATGATACAACACCATGTCTACCATTCAACACTGGTAGAATTGCAATGAACTCATTGATGAACTATGAGAATTGCAACAGAAACATATTTACTCAGACAGCATAACAAGTATTGGGAATTCGAACATAGAATTCAGAAAAGAGAAGCTTTTTCTAAATGCTTTGGGTAACATCTACGTTACTCAGCTGTGGGAATTCTGTCAGCAGCAAACAAAAATCACTTCCAAGCCTCACAAAATAAAAATCCATTAATTGCAAATATACAGATGAACAAAGCAAAATTAACCAGATCCACTTCCTTACTTTGTTAATTTTGAAATAATATTAAAGTATATAAAGTTTTAATATATTTGCAAACCACTTCTGTACATACTCCAGAGTTAAAAAAAGTTTGCTCAAATAAATATTACAAGACACTTCATGCCTGCCCATGCTATATTGTTTCCAATGCTTTGATTAAACTTAGTCAAAGTATTGAAGTGCCCATAATAAACCATATTTAAGAAGTGAAGGATTGTGCAGTTTTCTTGACACTCAACTGTAACTGGATTATTGAATAATTAGTAGTAAAACTAAGTTGTATTTAAACCTTTCTCATGCTAGCAGTGTAAGTTGAATTTTTTCCTCAGTCTCCTCTTATTTTAGACAAGTTTCATTTTTTTTTCTAATGAGCAGCAAGCAGCAGAGTTCTCTGTCTCAACAGGTGGTGTATAAGTAACATGTCCACAGCACCAGACACTACTGTGAATCTTCAAATACCTTCTGCATTGCTGCCATCACTCAGAACCACGTGTGGGCACATTCGGCTGATATCATGTGTAGGAGAGTTTAAAAACAATGCTAAACAGTTAGACAGCATGCCAAAATAGCCCTTAGATATCTTAGAGCATCATTGTATGGTAGTGAACATTACAAACTCAATAAACTCAAGCCTGAAACCACTACTAAGACTATATTCCTTCCCAAGTCCACAGTTAGCATTTTACATAGAAAGAATGCATTAAAAACAAACAAACAAACAAAAAACACAAGAGATATTAAACAGAGTTAAGAAGGGGGGGAAGTTTCACCTCAATACCAAGCATATTTAATAGAGACATCTTTATCAAGTTCTTATATAAGAAAACTGCTGCTGTGACAGTAAATGAGAATACTGTATCCTGTTATGAAGTTTTATAGAGGAATTGGAAACTATTTCTGAATTAAGGGCTTTCATAATGGAGATTGCCCCAGAATAATAAGAATTAATATAGTATAAGAATTAATATAGTAAAGATCAGATATTAATTGGCCAAAAGCCTTAAGGTTTCTCAAATTTTGGGGAAGAATGTTAAGAGTAAGATGCCAAGGATGTGTAAGTAAATGAGAGATGCCATAGCTGGGATAATACTAGTTTTGCACAAATCATGATGGCAGCAGAAAGAGAGCTTGGTATTTCATGGGAAATGATTCAGTTGTCATAAGTTATCAGTAAGAAGAAAGATAAAGAAAAAATGCAAGGAATCATAACAGGGTGCATGGCTTGCCAATCTCTACAATTGTACTGCCAGATTTCCAAACAATTAGTTTGGGAAAATCCATACCTCAGAGATTTTTTCATAAAAATTAATTCTCTAACATTATCAAGAAACAATGCAATATACTGTAAAATATGAACAATCAGCAATGCTGTGTACGAAGGAGGAAAAATGTCTGCCAACAGGCAGGAAAGATGGTTCAGAAAACCCCTGAAAAGAAACTGTTTACAATACAACCGAACCAGTTAGTAGTAAAAAGTTTGTGTGCAAAATTATTATCTACTAGTTCACTTCAGGTAAGAAAAATTCTATAAGAATTGAGTATGCTCATTATGGAAAAAAAATTAGAGTATTATTAACACTTTAAAGTCTATTTCAGATAACTGCTATCATTTTATTCATCCAGATTAGATAAAAAATCTCCATCTTACTGAGAAAAATCAAAGTCCTGCGATTACAAATCCACTCAACTGAAAAATAAGGAAGAAGAAAGAAGTTGCTCTGACTGGAAAACCAATGCATTTTGTACAAGAAAATCTTGAGGTTATATAATCACCTGCCAACACTGTAAATGCCTACTAATGAAGTCATGCAGTAACATTTCATTTTGGCCCAAGAGAGGAAAAAAAGCGGAAGAATCTTTTAACTGGAAATGACTTAGCTTGCTAGAGGTATCACAATGGGCACATACTAACTCCACTACTTTGTATCAGTGCAACAGATTGATACAGATGGCAAGTTACAGTATGTCAGTATGGAAAAGTTTGCCTAAAATGGTGTTTGTTGCTTAAAAAAGAACCCATAAAAATACATACATTTACTACTCTTTGTTATAGTCTTTTAGGGTGTGGAGATAATTACTGCATTCCTTAGCACATTTTGAAATAAGAGGTCCTTCAGGAGCAGAAAACAAATTAAACACCCTAATTTTCAAGAGTCTAATCTTTAACTCTGTATTTTAAATGCAGTCTTTGTATTCAATTTCCTAAGGGATTTTTTTATTTTTTTTTATTTAAAGAAAAAGCCCACAACCTTTTGTTGTACAAATGTAGCAAATTCCCAAACCAGGGGATATGCTCAGGATTTAAACTCCAGTGTTTCTGCACAGCTGGAACGACAAGACTAACTCTATGAACTAACAGAATGGCACGGCAGGCTGTTACCCTAGAGGGCTCCCCGCTAAGTATTTTGCTGGAGCTCAGGCCTCCAGCCTGTCCTAGAAAAGCAATAGATTTTACTTCAGGCTGTAACTTCAAAGAAAATTCGATAAGATTTTTGTCCATTAACAATAAAAACTGTTTGCCTGATTTCATAAAGCACAGGTTCCATATTGATAACTGATATCTAAAGTTTGAAGAATGCATCATACTAAACCATAACAGCTTAGAAGCATATCAAATTCTAAATGCTGCACAGGTAATTCTCTCAGTAATTTTTGAATAGAAAATCTTTATGTAGCAATTAGTACATTAAGATTTTAACTTGTAATAACTGTCCAGCCAATACCAAGTAACTTAACTGATAACAACACAGTAAGTCACAGTGCCCTGAATCACAATGTCAATCAATAAGTGACCAAAGTCGAAACTGTTCCTACCACACTGCTGGAATGCTGGATACAGGTACCCACTTTATGATGTTTCTATGCACAGGATACAGTGAGCTCTGGAAAGAATGTCACATGTGCAGAGTAATGATATGGCACCCTTATTAAAATTTAAAATATTTAATTCAAAGAAGAACAGCATGGCAGTATATCTATCACTGACAAGTATATATAGCACTTGCTAGAGCTAGAGAGCTCCAGAATACCCCTCTATGCACTGGGGTAACAGGAAAAGTGTGCAAAGCAATCGCTGATACAGCAGGGCCCAGGCATCATTATGAAGCAACATTAGCAACTGTGGTAATACAAAGCATGCAGTAGCAGAATCCGTAAGTACACCGATAAGCTCAAAAAATGAGCAACCAATTGGCTCAACACCATCACAGAAAAAGTAACATCAAGGTTAATAATATTTCTTAAATATGCAGAATAAATTAAGTCTAATTAAATTCTAAGTGAAAGTGAGAGTTGACAGGACGATAAAAATTCTGCTCGGGTAATTAAGGATATAGAACAGTTGTCATACACTGTATTACTATTGTAACAAAACAAAGAGGTCACCATAAAGAAGTTCATAACACTACAATTACAGTGTAGTCAAAATATTACATAAAATTACTTAGAGAAAATAGACATTTTAATTAATTTCAGCTTTAGTCTCTGATTAGCAACAGGATGAATCACACTTAAAAACACCAGTCAACTACAGAGCTATAGACAGTCCAACATTTTGAGTGGGTGCATAACAGTGAAGGTTAGTAGAATTGCTTCACATGAAGAATACTCTTCCTATTAGCAAACTCAATTTTTCAGTTACTCCAATTTTAGCACCTGGGTTCAATTTTCCATGCTGAGTATCTGAATTAGATTTCACAGAGAATATTTTAATCTTTACATTTTGGAAACACTTGTTCCTGAAAGTAAGTCTTATCATATTCAAAAAATTACTATAGCCTCCTCTTTGAGAGCAATCATTTACATCCTACAAAACCCCACTCCCTAAATGAACTAAATTGCATTTATCATAGAATCATATAATGGCTTGCATTGAAAGGGACCTTGAAGATTACCTAATTCTATCTCGCCTGCTCTAGGCACCTTTCACTTAGACCAGGTTGCTCAAAGCCCCATCCAACTTGTACCTGAACATTCCCAAGGAGGGGGCAGCCACAGCTTCTCTGGGCAACCTGTTCCAGTGCTTCACCACCCTTACAGTAAAGATTAAATTTAAATTCTTTCTCCCCATGTTTCCATTGAGTTGAATCACAAAATAGGCTTAGTTAGAAGGGACCCATCAGGATCATTGAGTCCAACTCCCAGCCCTACACAGGACACACTGAGAGTCACATCAGGTGCTTGAGAGCATTGTCCAAACACTTTCTGAACTGTTAGTCTTGGTGCTGTGACCACTTCCCTGGGGAGTCTATTCCAATGGCTAACTATCCTCTGCGTAAAAAGCCTTTTCCTGATATCCAACCCAAACTTACCCTGACTCAGCTTCGTGTCATTTCCTCAAGTTCTGCCACCAGTCACAAGAGTGAAGAGATCAGTACTCACCACTAGGCTTCCCTTCATGAGGATATTGAAGACTGTGTTGAGGTCTCCCCTCAGTCTCCTCTTGGAAATTCCCTTATCACAATTGTCTCCAATGTTTTACAAACATTTCTTCATTCTACAAGGAAAGTCTTCCCTTTTCTGACTTCAGTGGAGCACAAAATTCATAGAAAGATGTGCGCTGCCTATCTTTGTTGAGGGTGGACAGGGAAGACTTACCGTAAATAATGATTAAAAAAACCTTAATTATGTTCTTTACATTTCTTTCCTATGACATGTACATGGATAAAGTTGCATACTCCATTAAATTGCAATAAGCCTGACTTTTCTAACAACTTAAAGCTTGTTCAATATGATATCTATAACCACTCCTGTTCTCCACAATAATAATTTTTAATAGTATTACAAGAAGAGAAAAGTCTTTGTACTTACTCGGAAGTAGTCACTGCAGGCTGCCAGGACTGCTTTATGTGCATGGAATTTCTGCTCTTCAGCAATAAGGGTAATATCACAAAGTATGCCATCACTTCTTTGTTGGTTCAGGGCTGCTAGGACAGCATCATTATGGGAGCTGGACTGACAAAGTCTCTGACCTGTCAGCATTTCCTGAACACTGAGAGGGGAAAAGATTCTGTCAAAACATGTAGGAAACAAGCATTTTCTGTCAAAAAATATAGAAAAACTTTTTCTAAGGCAAGATTGTTTGATAATTCTTGGAAAGAGAAAGTCATGAACCCTGGTATAGACATCACAAGAAAAGCTCAGTATAACAAATTATTAAGAAATATGATTACATACTCATATTTAAAAATCTCAGTTGTTATGATTTGCATTTGCTGTACTGGAAGTCAGCTGAACTCCCAGGATTAATTCAGATTCATTAGAGAATTAAATGAGAAGAATAAAGGGTCTAAGTCAATGGACCAGCAGAAAACTTTCAATGACTCAAATTGATGAATCAGTGGAAAGGCAGACATATGTATGCACACAACTAGTTGTACTAAAAGGAATGGAGGCTTATGGTCTCAGGCGGCCTGTTTAAGTCTGATAAGGTGTTACTGAGTGTTTTCTGACCATTTCAGGTTATTCATATTTATGAAGTGTTGCAGGGGTTTTTTCAATTGTCTGTTTCATGTTGGGGATAGGGGAGAATGTTTGCTTGGGTTTCAGATGCTAAGGCTTTTGCCACCTCTGCATATCTCCATGTATGAATAAAAGATTTGCATTTAATCCGGTCAAAGACTATCTGATGGTAGCTTCCTTTTTGGCAGCAGAAGAAAGAAACAATGTAACTGTTGATGTAAATAGAAACACATCAAACATACTGGCAAATCTTCTTTGGTACAAAACAATGCAATTAATCTGAAATCTGTGAGATTACCAATTCATATTGCCAGAGAATCTATGTGTTTATAGCGGGCGAGTTTACAGAGAGGTGTTTCAATGTAAATCAAAGTGAAGACATAAATTTAATCTTCTTTCGTTTTTTTTAAATTAAGGGGTGAATAACCTATCATCTTTCCACTTCAATCACATAATTCACTGCATACACATGCTATGCAGCAGCTGTGTTTCTTATCAATACACACTCTCTGCCTATCCCACCCCTGCACCTTGGGTATTTCTAAACTACTGCAGACATGCCCTGCAAACTGTTTGCTCTAATCTAATCTACTTTCTTGAAAAGACAACTAAGATATTACTTCTAGGAGAAGGTTGGCCAAGGAAGAATAGCCTGTATCTGAACTTCAGTCCCTCTTTGATAGTTTAGGTTTCATGTATGGACATGCCCTGTATACCTTTCAAAATTTCTCATTCAAATTATTCTTTTTTCATCAGTTGTTCTGTTTGTGGAACCCAACTCATATTTTACATGATAGTTCTCAAGAAATCAAACTTGCTAAAATACAAGGGAATTATTTCTAACAGTTATTTCTCTTTGTAATTTCTATTGCAAAGTGACTAAATCAGACTAGTGCAAGTATAATATGCTAATTATACCCAGAGATGGCTTCTCATTATTTCTGTTTTTATTAGCCTCTCTCCCAGTGCTGTAAACCAAGACCTTCATTCCTCTAGCTTTTTTCACCGTCATCTAGAGGACTATATCACTCAATACAAAAACATATCAATGGTTTTAAACTGAGCTTTATCATAATCCATTTTTCAATTCAATACCAAAATGAAAACTCATTTGCCTATAATCTTTGTGTTTAAAACCTATGAAGAATGCACATTCAGGCAAGGTAATTTAACTGGATTTTATGAATGAAAAGACATAGAATCATTAAACATAACATGACCACTTTGTACTGATTCTGTCAGCTGATAGATTCAACAGCTATAAATGCAACCAAGTCCTGATTCTCTTCTACTGCAGAAACATGGCACGGGAAAGAAGAACGGAACTGAAATGATATGGTATTCCAGTAACATCTGAGCTCCCACAGCAGAGTATCATTTACTTTGTAAAACAGAACCACCAGCATATCACACTACTGCAAAGTTCTGCAGAAAACCAATTAGATAAGTTCTGTAGAGTGCTCTGTCTGAAAGTGCTCCCAAAAAGTAATTAAATTATAAATAACATATTCTCTGCTGTGACAATGGGCAATACAAACAAATGAGAAAGGCTACACTGGGAAAGAGACAGAAGGGAAAGCAGAAAGATTAGTTCAGAGATAATACTTTGAAGACATTTTAAATAACTGGAAGAATAAAATATGTCCTGAATAGGGGAACACTACACACCCCTAAAATTGTCACCAGCCACCAATTCAGATTCATACATGTTAAATGCCAGTTGATTCCACAACCAAAAATTCCAGGTATAAACTAAGGTATAAATAACATATGAAAAGGCTGTAGGTCCCCAATCAACCCCAGGCATACTTGTCTTTGATAGAGATAGGTGGCAACAGGAGAGTAATATTTTGCAGATTATAACATAAACATGTGTTTAATAATGTGAATTCCTATCTAATGAAAAAAAGCATCAGTTTCACTTTTTTTCTACTTTCTCAATCGATGTTTTACTAGGCATAATCCTAAATGTTAATATTTCCTCCACACTACCAAGTTCTATACCTCAGGCACCTCTCAGATGGCATCTTTCAGTTTTGGTCTTCTGAATATCAAAGCTTTACTATAACTCTTCAGGGAAAGCAGTAAACATTCCAGCTAGAAAGAGAGAACAAAGAGGTACATTAAAATTCAAAGCTTACACAGCCTCACCCTTAAAGATCAATACTTCCGGGATGTGTAATTCAAAAGCAACTTTCATTGGCCTGAGTACAGCCTGAAAGTGGCCTTTCCTCTAGTTTTCTCTAGAAATTCAGACCTTACCATCTGCATGTTCTGCACTTACTGCCCTTGAGGCATGCTTTCTACACACTCAGGAAAATACATAATTTTTTAAAAGCTGAAGAATGGTGAGGAGATAAAAAATAAATAAATGTCCCAAATATTCCTCCATATGAAGTGTAGGCCAAAAGCATGTCTTAGCATTTGCTTACTTCCCTGTGAATAACACACAGTTATAGAAATGTTATATCTCTCACAGGCCTGCCTAGGGGCTAAGAGGTTTGCCATACACCTAAGCCCATGCTTCCACTGTATTTTCCTAAAGGCACAATTTAATAAGGGTTACTGTATGCTCTCAAAGTCAGCTCTCACTTTCCCCAGAGCAACATACTTGACTGATTAATCCAGTGCTATGCCCAAACACTACTGTCAGCTTGGATGAAGGGCAACAAATTTGGTGAAGGGACTGGAGGACAAGTCTTATAAGAATCAGTTGAGGAAGCTGGGGTTGCTTAGCCTGGAGAAAAGGATGCTCAAGGATGACCTTATCACTCTCTACAACTACCTGAAAGGAGGTTGTAGGCAGATGGGGTTCAGCCTCTTCTTCCAGGTAACAAAAGATACGGCAAGAGGAAGCGGTCTCACATTGCACTAGGGGAGGTTTAGATCAGTTACTAGGAAATATTTCTTCACTGTAAGGATTGTCAAGCATTGGAACAGGTTGTCCAGGGAAATGGTTGAGGTGTAGATTTGGCACTTAGGGACATGGTTTAGTGGTGGACATGAGAGTGCAGGGTTAATGCTTGATGATCTTAAGGATCTTCTGCCAACTTAATTCTATGATGCCATAAACATTCTGGCAAACACAAACAGTACAGTACAATGATATTTATAAACTCTACATCTTTTTTGAAAAGGCAAAAAATTAAATTGGCCAATTAAATAAATGCCAAACACCTGAAGTGTCCAAAGACCTAAGTTACTGAAAACACGGTTAAATGTAAAGTTTTCAACTGGTGTAGCAGCCAGCAAAGATGACAACATTTCAGTTTCACATATCAAGTATAAAAGAATAAAGAGATTTTAATAGAATAGTCAAAATAGAAAAGTACACTATTGCTGCTTATCTAAACCATATGTGGACCATTTAATGTAACTCAGTGATAATGAAGTATTACAATTCCGCAAAACTCTAAGAATGGACACATTCCCATATTTTTCTCCCTTTTCCAAAAAGGAATATAATTCTGAGCAAAGGGGGTGATGTCATGGAGAACTTACGCTGATGATTCAGCTGGAAACTCAGGAAATCGGTATGCAGTGATGCAGTGCTTCACAATGATTGTTTCAGAACATCTCTCTCACCATCAACTCAGTTTCTAGTTATATCATGACAATTCACCTTATCCTTCAAGAGACAGAAAAATACAACATATTAAATAAGTGGTCCAGGCACTGTCAACTAATGAAGCAAAAACAATTCTGATTGACATACCTGCTATTGTAAACATCCGTATGTCACCCACAAAACATTTCAGCGGTCACAGAAGGCTTCTAAGTTCAACCTTTGCATTCATCAGTACCAAGAGCAAAGACTCAACAGCTGACTTGACTGATACATGCAGACATTTTAAGCAGGTCCTTAAAAGGCCTAAGCCTTTCAACAGAACCACTACAGAACTATTATCTGTAAGTATTACTCCACTACAACATCCATACAAATGCCAGTGTTTCACATACTAGCACAAAGAATTCTCAAGCAAGAATTCCTTATTCCATCACTGTTGTGAATATGGACATCCAAATCAAAGGTTTGATCTCTGCTGTTTGGACAGACAGTAGCCAGAAGCAGCCCACCTCAAGTCTATGCAGATATACTTATCAGACATTCTGATGAAATATACAATATATACAAAATGCAGAATATTATATATATTAAAACATCTGCATAAGAATAAAGAGCACATCTTACAGTTTTTTCTAGCCATTGTCCAACTTTAAAGCAATACACCTTGATGACACATCTGAACAAAGTAACTTCTTCCAGTCTTGGGGACCAGAACTTCAGACATTCTGAAGAATGAAGGAAAATACAGCATTTTTCTCTGAGAATTGAGTTTCTCAGAGAAAAATGGTGTATTTTCCTTCAGAAAATATTATTTTTAATATTATTATTAAAATATTATTATTTAAAAAAATATTATTATTAAAAATTATTTTCCTTCAGAACAGGAAGTATCTCTCAGATGCTTTTAAACAGCTTGATAGCATTTTCAAGGGGGCTTTTTTCATCAAGGTTTGCAAGAGAGGTCTAAGATACACACCTTTTTTGTTTATTCTCTACCTTGTCGAATTTTATTCATGCCACTCTGCAATCATATCCAGAGGCACCTCAAAACACAGGCCCAACTGGGCTCTTGGCCACTAAGGACTTTCTATTTCTGCCCCTCTTACAATTCAGAGTCAATACCATCAGAAATACAGCTCAATAAACTATTAAGTTTATCAATCAATCACTCTGAATTTCAGCAGGCCACCCTTCTTCCTACTCATCATGGCACTGTACAAACAAGAAGTCTCCTGATGATAAACTCTCCTGAAAACAGTAGAGCCCAATTCATATTTATGTACATGAGCAGAAAATTTTAATCATGTTTTCTTCCTCATCTTTACCAGTCTGGAAATTTTTTAAGTCAAGACATGTCTAATAGTCTTGATATTGATGGCTGTTGTTAGGAAATCCTACATCAGCCAGAGACTGGTGGAGAAGAAATCCAGCCTTTCACTGACCTTTTCAAGAGGTTCAAACTCTCTGCCCACAAAAAGAAAAAAAAAAAAAAAAAGCAAACACAAACAGCAGTGACAGCAAACAAGAGAAGGACCAAGATGATCTTCAGGGAAAAGCATTCTTTCTAAAATAATTAAGCTGTATGCGGTAAATAATTAACAAACCATCCAAATGGTCCCATACTGAATTCAGCGTTTAACCCTAACAAATCAATCTTTCCTAAGCTTTGGCATTCTTCCTTTCTCTTCCCAAGCTCTAGCACAGCATACCTCACTTAAATGTGCATCATATATACAAGAGTACTGTAACAGTTTATATAAATCATGTAAATAACACTGCCTTGATTTTGTTTAGCTCAAAATTTTTAATGGAAATGCAGAAGCATTATTTATCCTTATTGGAAAAAAAAATAAAATAAAAGAGGCACTTAGACCTGTTGGATGGATATGTCATGCCAGGACAGTTCTAAAATACTTTGAATCAAGAGTTTATTTCTGTTTCAGACAGCTGGATCCACCTCTATTATATAAACTGTCATAGGTAACTGAGGAAACTCTTTACACATCAGAATGTTTCAGATATACTATTGTCTTTCTATTTAACTACTGTCAGTAATTAAATAGGGCTAAAATATGAGTTTATAAATTTAAGGATAATACTCCTGGTTTAAATGGAAAACTTTAAATCCACCTAAACCCTTCTGTTATAGTGAAATACTGCATTATGCTGGAGATGAACAGAAAAAATATAGGCCAGAGAGAAAATGCCCAATACATCTTAGGTTTGAGATACATGCTAACATTGCCATACAACTTTTTTTTTTTTTTAATGATGTATTATTTCACTTCTTACAAGTTTATGGTGAACAACACTAACCACTGATACTATAATTTTCACAACTAAAATTTATTTTCTTATTGCTTCATTAGTTTCTTTACATCCCAGAAAGTGCCAAAAGTAAAAATTTGCAAACAAAAGAAACTAGTAATGATGCAGCTGGAAGTGAAAGAACATAACATTTTCTTGAGGAATAGGGTATCATTCCCAAATGTAAAAAGCACCCAAAACCCAGTAGTTTTCCATGTAAACATAGTATATCTAGGGATTTCAAAAGTAAGCAATTGAAAAGAAATCACACTGTCTATGAAAATTTTTATATACAACTAATACATCAAAACTATTCTTTTTCTGTCGCAGCCTGACAAAATGTCAGTCTTTTTATACATATTTTTGTCTTAGTCTTATGACACAAGTAGGTTTTTTACACTCTCAGGAAATCTTGGAACAAAGTAACACACTGCTGCATCCATTGCATACTGTTAGGCTATGCTGCTTCTCTAATCTAAACTAGCAGCATATTTCAGGATTTGTTCAAAGATTACTAAGAAACGTACTTAAACAGGCAGTATTTCATCCTTTAATTTAAACACTTATAACACTGGCTTAAGCAATACTAGACAAAGCAGTTTATTACCAAAAAGTATTTACTGGTAGAATGCATGTGTCCTTTTTCAGAAAGAGCTCTCATTCATTTAAATCAGTTTAATATTAAGGAGCCAATATCATGCTCAATGTGCTCACAGAACGCATCAGAGGCATTGAGAGAATTTCAGTTACACCTTTTCTCATCAATTTGGTGAGTTTATTTGGGGGTTTTGTTTGAAGGAGATTAATTCTTGAAACTACAAACCATCAGAATACGGATTAGATCAAGGGAGAGAAGAGTGTTGGAAATAAAAAAAAAATCATATTCAATCTACTTTACCACTGAAAATAACTTGAATGTCACAAAATTCACTATTCTTTTCCCCCAAGCAATGAGTATTTTTTTTCCTAGTTCACATATCATATTTTAGATATCATTATCATATTTAGATATCATTATTCTGTGCATAAACAGGCTCTCTATTTTAGATTTGGTACCTAAGAAACATTTTTTTCTGCTCAAATCATGCTTGCTTTACCTTGCAAGCTAATAAAAAAATGTAAACTCATAATGGAAACTACAATCTGTTAATAATGACTGAAAACATGCAGCTTTTCTACATAATTCAAGCTTATATAAAATAATTACCACCTTGGCTGCTTCATCAATAATTTTCATATTTGTACTATGTAAGTAAGAACTGAGTTAATGATCAACTTCAGGGTGAACTCACAGAACATAAGCATTATTTTTATTAAGTCAGAAATGGAAGTATATCAAAATCCTGATTTTAAATGTGCTCTTAATACAAAAATAAAATAGTGTTTGACAAAAAACTTGTTCTCTCTTCCTTATTAAGTCAATTACTTCTTAGGCAGAAATCCTAGACTATCCCACTCCCCCTCCCTGAGCCCTAGCCTGGGTTTAAGAGAAAGCAAGGGGCCTATTACCTACCTGGAAGCCAGAAAAACCCATTTCAATGCAGCGGTACAAATCACTTCATCATGTGTCTCTGGCTGTAGCCATTTACAGAGGACTGGGCTGGGCTACTCCTTCCATCCTTCTGCTGCCCACTGAGCTTTCTCCATAGTTCCAGGTAACCCACTGTGCTGCAGTGGGAGAGGGGAGACTGCCCTTCCCAGGTACTGGGCAAGACTGACAAATAGCAATTTGAGAAAAATCAAAGTGAAACACCAGCAGCTACCCCTTCACAGAATTCAGCTTAGTACAATATTCAAGAGATACTAAAACACACTTTTGTAGACAGAAGAGATCCTCTCTTGCAAACATGGTCAGAATCAGAACTCCTTTAAAAGACATGGTGGAAAATTACAGAACAGTCGGTGCCTTTTATCCCCTCATAACAAAAATAGTGAAAAGCTGCAACACAAAATTTGAGCTATTTTTCAAACATTTCACTGAGATCCAGATAGCTGTCACACATGAATCTTCACTGTTACCACGTGCAGCCTTTGCTCTTCTGATAATCCACACTTAGAGTGAGGTAGAAGAGCTGGCTGCTGAGAACCCTTGGGGATGTCTTCAAGCAGCTACTGCTTCACTCCCCACAGCAGCCCCTGCTGCTTCAGACCTACTCACTGGTTTGTCATTCTGAGGAGATCTGTGTTAGTCATCCCTTAATAAAGGATGCTGTGAGAATGTTTGGGAACTGCACAGCCCTTTGTACTAGTACCACTTAAGGCAGCTTTCACCTGGATAATCACAAGTAAGGTTGCTGATCTGTTTACCACTAAACTTCACAGAATGCCACGGAATTCATTAACTATTGCTCTGCCTATAAACTCCTCTAGGGTGTGAAAAGTCCTCTAATTTCTTTTTTAATTTTTTACTTTGAATTGGGAAAGCCACTCAATTATCTATTTCCACATTACTTAAAACAATACTGCTTATCAAAAAATGTATTTCAAATAATCAATTTTAACCAATTCAAACCATCTAGCCAAATCCCAAGTATTTAAGTAAATATTTTAATCTCATTTCACATTGGTACCTTTTGGTTATCTTCCTAAACTGAAGATGTTTCACTTGGCAGCAACCATACAAAACTGGTGATTTGTAAAACTTGGTATTAAATTTTGTGTGTGTGTTTATGAGTACAGAAAATATATCTTTCCAACTAGCAACATTTCATTTAGCTATATTTATTAATATTCTTAATTATGACTCAAATTATGTTGGAAAATGGTGACTCACTACTACTTACATTAAATTTGCAGAGTGCCAAACTAGCTTAGATAGAAATTTACAAAAATTCACATATTCAAAACTGGTTAAAAAGACTACAAATTCTAAATATATAAATAATTTTAAAGAGATTTTTGCATTTTCTAGCTGTTAGCATTAATTAGCTATCTTCTTTGCCTCAAGTAACTCATTTTATAAATGGATATTTTAAATACTGGAAACACTTCCACTTGAACCCACATCGTTTCAAGTTAGAGGTATGTAGAAACTAAAGGGATCATAAGCTCTTTCCTGTAAAAAAGCAAAATTTGGACAACTAAACAAGTCGTGAAGAGAAAATATTTGTACACAGTGAAATGCTATTTTCACTTTGACAGCTTAAGATACCTTGTTTTAATTTTATCTTTTTTTTTTTTTTTAATGCAACATTTAGAAACTATATCAGTTTTATTTCAGAATGATATCATAGCACATCCTGTGGAGGCTGTCATTGACACAGAAAGCGACCATTAGGATTTACCCATGGCAATTTTCTGTTCTAACTTAGATCCTCATCCATAGAAACTTCTCATTTTGTTCATAGTTTCAGTAAGACTGAATAAATCATCCTTTAAAGCTGTACTTCACCTTCTCTCAGAGTCTCTTCAGAAACAAAACTACAAACTTATTATTCCCAGGGGAAAAAAAAAA
>VXAU01005684.1:469063-539693 GCA_013399695.1 Formicarius rufipectus
CACTTGGAAACTGCTTTAAAAGAAAAAGATTGATTGAAAACCTTCTCTTCTGAGTATATTCACGCACTTCTACCACATGACAGAGACACACATTTTCCCTTTTTCGCTGAGATCTTTGAGAATTGAAATATTTTTCTTTTTCCATAAAACGTGTTCAAGAATGTTACAACTATGAGGAAAACTGCCACTGCCCAATGTTGCCAGTGAAACCACAGCTCAGCTCAACCATAAATTGCTCATCTAATTTAGTGGCTCAATGTAGTGACTTTCAAGAGAAAGCATTCATAGTACTGAATAAAACAACTTAGATTTAAAGAAAACTACAACACCAAGGGAATAAAAAAAATTGAAAACCTAGATTTTTTTGGAAAACAGGAGGTGGTAAAAACAATTGATAAAAATTCAGCAACATCAATAATAGAACCACAAAAAGAATCAAGCTTCTACAGTCTTCTGATTAATTACAAACTATTTTCTTGTGAGACTGGAAAGGTCATTGCTATCTTCAGGCCATCAGCTACAGCCAATTAGAATAATGAAGCTTATTTTCTATTACTACCAAAAGACCATCTGATTTCATAGAATCATTAAGATCTTAAATCACAGAAATATAAAATAAAAGCTGTGTGCGTAGAACCAGATATTTATGTCTTTATATCCTCTTTGTTGCTTTATATCTCCTATCTACCTCAATATATCAGCAATCTGAACATTTTTTCTGAAGAGGCATTCAGATAAAATAAAAATCCAAGTTCATGGTCATCTGTGTAACCTAAGGCGTATTTTACCTAAACTACCACCTGAGCAAGAAATTGTTGCATTGTAGTGATAAAACCACACACAAACACATAACTCAACTGGAAACCATACGGCTGGATTTTGATGACTTTCAGGAACACATTTGCTTCCAGCATGTGTACATAACATGTCATATTTTTCCTTTGAAAAAAGAAACAGTTTTATATAACTGTAATAATATACCATCATGCACTATCAGCTTAGCTTTTCAGAGACCCTCACTGTGGCTGCCATTTAAGCTATGATAATAATTAGTCACGTGCTGAAAGGAGCAGGCCATTACTTACAGCTGATCCATTTATCATTGTTAGGGAATGGCTAGAAGAACAATCTTGCAACTTGATCCTCATCTGATAGGAAAACATCCCAGCTCATGGCAGGGGACTGGATGACCTTCAAAGGTCTCTTCCAAACCAAACTATACTATTTTCTATGAACTTAAGTTATCATCTTTCTCAAAGTTAAGCAACAAATACTCAATGCACTTTTAAAGTAAAGTATCTAACCCATACATTGAGTTCATGGTCATTATAAGGGATAGGATGAAAATTTTCAGGCATTTTAGTTTTAAGACATTCTGCTGCTGGCATGAACCAAAATCTTCAGTTACATTGCCAAAGTATGCTTTCTAAATTTTTCCTGTAGACCTCATGAAAAGACATGCTGACTTAGTACTTTGTAATTGAATTTTCTTTTGGAAATTCATTTGCATTTTCATTGGATTAAAAAACCCCCTACAAAAACACCCTGCTCTTCAAATCTAAACTATTTTCCCCTAGAAAATGCATCATGTTTGTAGCAAAATCATAGAACCATAGAATGGTTTGAGTTGGAAGGGACATAAAGATAATCTAGTTCCAAACCCTCTGCCATGGACAGGGATTCCATTCACTAGACTGGGTTGCTCAGGACCCCATCCAACATGGCCTTGAACACTTCCAGGGATGGGACCTCCAAAACTTCTACAGGCAACCTGTTCCAATGTTTTATCACTCTCTGAGTAAAGAATTTCTTCCTAACATCTAACCTAAACCTGCTTTCTTTCAGTTTAAAACCACTTGTCCTATCACTACATGCTCTTGTAAGAAGTCCCTCTACCACCTTTTTATAAGCCCCCTTTAGGTAGGAAGGCTGCTGGAAGGTCTCCCTGGAGCTTTGACTACTCATTGCTGAACAGACCTAGCTCTCAGTCTGTCTCTATAGGAGAGGTGCTTCAACCCTCTGATCATCTTCATGGCCCTCCTCTGGATCTGCTCTAACAAGTCTAAAAAAGTCAAAGGCTCCTCTAAACTAGGTCAGAATGTTTTATAATGGAGTGCAACAGAAATTTAACTTGAAAGATCAAAATTATTTCTGCTGATAACTCTAGAAACAAACATTTAAAGGGACACATAACACTGAGATATGGTCTGAAAGTATGGCAATTTTACCAGGGCCTCCCTCAGCTAAGTTTTGCATTTTTAACTTTCATAACCACCAAGATGCTTTTATTGAGCACAACAATCCTTCTTTTTTAGAGTAGGAAGAGTTGAAAATACATAAATAAGTTCATGAAACTATTTCAAACCCGCATATAGAATATTTACACCAGACAGGAGTATACTGTACTGTAGATAGTCTAAAATCTGGACAATTAGACCATATACACTTTTCGTATCTATGATTGAAACCTAAATGATTACACTTTCTGCTTCAAACCACAAAAAAATACCAAGAATAGTGTGACTGATCAACAGTGTACAGACTTGCATAACTGAGGCAACCAGTTATGTGTCTACATACTACACGGCATTCCCAGTGAACAAGTATTTCAATGAAAACACAGAGTTTATACATCTCTATGGGACCTACAACAGCTCTTCAGCTTTCTCTGTGAAACAACATTCATGAGGTTAAAAGGCTGTGACTAAGTAAACATGTACCTCCTAAGAAGAGCCTTCAGTAGCCACAGGGTGGCAGAACTATACTTCAAGATAACCTGCACCTCCAGGACAGTGACAGGAATATTTCCAGTATTTCCCCCATCCCTCACAGCATAACTACAAGAAAGTAAAATATTTGCTGTGTGTCCAGTGGGTGCTTTCAACACCAGGAATCAGAAAAGAAAAACTGAAAGAAGGCTGTACATAACAGTATCACCACACAATAATTCTTGAAACGCCTGAGCATTGCAACACGTTACTGACCTCCATGTTTCTATTTTGAAAAAATATTCAACTCATACAGTAACTGATCATGAAAATTACTATCAATTTTACCACATATAGAATCATAGAATCACAGAATGGTGTGGATTGGAAGGGATCTTAAAGATCATCTGGTTCTAACCCTGCTCCCATGAGCAAGGTCTATTAGATCAGGCTGCTCAAAGCCTCATCCAACCTCCCCTATAAAAACATTAGCCCTGGTCCTATATCTAGAGTCCTGCCCATGTAAGTACCTCTTGCTCCTTATCATAAAACCCCTTGTCATACTAGAAGGCCACAACAAGGTCATCTCTTCTCCAGGCTGAACAACTCCAACTCTCTCAGCCCACCTTTGTAGGACAGGTGCTCCAGCCCTCTGACCTTTGTGGTCATTCTCTGGACCTATTTGAACAACTCACTGTTTCCTGCATTGAGGAATCCAGAGCTGAACACAGTATTGCAGGATGGGTCGCATGTGGGCACAGTAGAGGGAAAGAATCACCTTCCTCAACCTGCTGGCCAGCCTCAACCTCTTTTGATGCAGCCCAGGAAACATTTCACCTTCCTCCTTGTGAGCACACATTGCTAGCTCATGACCAGCTTTTTCAACCACCAGAACCTCCAAGTCCTTCTCTGCAGGGCTGCTCTCAATGAGTTCTTCTCCCAGTCTGTACTCATTTCTGGGATTGCCCTGACCCAGTTGCAAAACCTTGCACTTGGTTTTGTTGAACTTCATGAGGTTCTTGGGCATTTCATTAGCACAAAAATTTTCAGATACATTAACAAGCCAAAAGAAAGCCTAAAAACTTCTTTATTGGAAGCGTAGGAAATTTCACCCATGCATCATCAGGAGACAGGGGAAGTTGCATCAATATCGGCAAATTTAACAGTACCAATGCTGATTCCATTTACCCATACAGCCAACTAGCCCACATTTGGTCCAGTGGCCTTCAAAATAATGTGGCCACATCCAAACAAATACTTGGGGAAAGTCATCAACTAATTCCCAAGCTGTGGCTGTAAATGTTTTGGGAAGTGTTAGATGGCTCATGCTAAGACCTTGCCAGAGGTTGTAGTGCTGGTCTGTTGATAACAATGCTCGAGTTTCAATCTCTAGCCTGGAATGGGCTGTGCAAGGTTATTGGTACAAACAAGCCTCCTGAATGACTACATCAAATACAAGCGTTGTGGAAGAACATCTGAAGACAGCAATCATCTTAAGTAGTTTAATAAATATGTTTTTCTCGATTTGTGTTTTGTCTTTCATAAGTACATGGAAACAGTGGGCAGGAGGAAAGATGCGAACCAGTTATTAATGAATATTAAAACAAAACAAACAAAAACAAACAAACAAAAACAAAATAAAAAAACCCACAAAAAACCCAAACAAATAACAACAAAAACAAACAAACAAAAACATCTTCTACAATATAATTGGAAATCCTTAACATATACACTGCTAATTTAAAACACACTTTGTACAAAGTTAAAATTTCCAGTCAAGTCAAGGGCAGCACAGGGCATTCAGAATCTTCATGTATTACAGAGTTTCTGGATTTTAATTTTTTTTTTAAGAGAAAAAAATAATCCAATCATTTAAATCAACACTAAAGTACAGTAGTAGTCTACTCCGAAGGAATGGGAGTTTCCTTCTAGCCTGTTGTGACATAATTGCTTTATTAACTATTCTTCCACTCTTCAATAAAATAGAACAAAGATATTTGCAAATACCTTTCGATGAAGAGAAATGGGCATCAAAACATTTCTGGCAGCTTTAAGCAAATTGGGCAGTGACATTCATTTTGATGATGAAACAAACTTGGATGAGGCCAAGAATAAGATGACAAGTGTGAGAGAAGTCAGAAGAGGAAATAAAAATTATATGGAAGGATCTGGTGACGAACATCAGGTGAGACAGTTACAGCTGTTTCTTGGTTTTCCTCTTTTGCAAAAGGAATGGGGAAACAGTGGAATAGTATACTGTACGAAAATCTGATGAGTATCTGGGCAAAATAGTCGAGAAGGGATAGACTTTTCTACAGCACAATCACAGGAAGACAGAGTTCAGCTGGGAGTAATTCTAATTGCTGGACAAGAAGACTGAATGCTCAGAGTGAATATTGAGGGAAGGCACAGAAAGAAGAAAGACAAGGAGCCAAGGGGAGGGGAAATCCTGGACTAAAACTTGCATGGGACAATCCCATCAGATTTAGAAGAAAATAACTCAAAGAATCAACATTTGTTAGCACCCATTCCATCTAAATTTTAGAATAGAAATCAAGATCACAAACTTCAACTTCTTTTTTTGTGGAGAAGCATCTGCAGAACATTTGCCAGTACCTGACTGTACTGGATTATAGCGAATAATCCCTGACACTTTACTTGAGCAGTAGATTTTAGTGCTAATGGTTGCAATTATGTTGCTTTTCCCAGCAGTCAGTACAGCTCTTTCAGATTTTTTCTTTAGTTTACCTTTTCAATAGTGTTACAGGCCCATGAAGCCAAGAATGTCAGAAAAGACAAAAAGTTATGTGCTCCAATGCCAAAACTGAAATTTCCTACAAACATCTTACTACAAGAAAAAGCACAGGTATTCCTAATTCCATTACTTCTAACACATCAATGCTTGACTTCACAAAAAAGCAGCAAAGTAAAATTGTTCTCATGTGACTTTATATTTGTGTTAAAGTCAATGAGGGATAACAGTAATAGGAAGACATACACACCTCCCTTAGGGCCTTTTTTCCACACTTAAATTATGTCAAAACTTCTATAAACCTGGTTAATGCCACTCCAGCGTAACCTCTTGAATTACAGTGATGCCTGTATTACTGTTTGGCTGCAAGCGGCTTTAAGTATAAAAGGAATTTTCACATGTAGCTTTTTATACTATCCAATTCTAATTGACTTAGAAGTTTAAGTGGGAGTGACAGAACCTGAAGTTAGCTAGAGCTCTGATGTAGATCCATTTAATCTAAACCATTTCCTTACTACAAACTCAGAATGATTAAAACATTTGCATAACAAAAAGACAGATTTGATTTAAACAATAAAGAAATCTAGTTTGAAAGGGACAATCAAAACTAATTAGATGACCAGAATACATAAGACTTTAAAAAACAACAAACCATTGTTTTTGGACAAGAAATAGGGAGAGAGAATGGAGAGGGATGCCCATCCGGAGTTCTGTTACACTCTGCAATCACAAACACCATGAGCAGTGAAGTCTTCAAAGTCATCTCTGCTTCCACTCCTTCATCCTGTCAACATGTTTACAGTCACTGCTACCACTACAACCTTAACTAGCCTAGCTAGAGAGGTACACAGACAAGCCTGACCTGGGATGGGGAAAGTGGCACTGAATAAGGCAGAGGAATTTTTCAGACCCCTTAGCCAAAAAACTGCAGGAGCTTTGTTATATACACAGGACTGTACAAACTTGACCTAGACAAAGGAGAAAACTCTTCCATACAAATGGAAAGCAAAATGCTCTCAGCTCCAGACAGGTATCAAGGGGCACATTTACTAGGGGAACGGTGGCCTTGTCCCTCCTCCCTGTGAGTACAACTTGCAACTTGCTTTTGAAGCATTAAGGGAGTCAGGAGTAGTAGAGTTCCCACTCCCTACCAGAGGAAGATGTGGTTCACATATCTGCTGGGGACATAAAGGAAAACATTGGGATACCTGACCTTCTACACAGGAAAACTGCTGAATGCCATGTCCAAGTTGATGGTAGGGTTAGTGGATTAATTTTCTCCACGGATTCATCCAGAGCTTTTTTTAAGAATTTGCACATGACATTTAGATTTTACACTAGTGTATTCTACTGAAATAGATAATTTGTTTTCTCTCATCCTTCACTCAACATTGTTCCATTCCTAACACAGACTTTTATTGGATGTTCCAGACCAGCTACCTAGAAAGCGTTTTTGATATTGACCACTGCCATTAATACCCAGTGTCAATCCAGCAAATAAAAATTCCTCTCAGAGCAGAAAAGGGGCACACCAGGTAGGGAGGGCATATGTCAAGAAAGACAGCCTAAAAAAACCTCATTGTGAGGATGCATATGATGCATTTTATAGTGTGAATCATGACTTTGACAACACATCTTAAGTAACTCACTTTGAGGTAATACCTTGTACTAAAGTAAAATACCACTAAATTAAGCACTGCATCAAATAGGTTACTGGGGAGACATTTGAGTTCTTGTTTGCAAACATCAGATTTCAATGTGCTCTATACTCTTTTTTCAGAGACAGTCCAAGAAATAACATTTAAAATCCTTTGGGTGCATACAGATTTACAGACAGACTGAGATCCATTTTAAGGAAAGTATCGCATCAATGCTTCTTAGATTATTTAAACAAATAAACAAAAAACCAAAATAAAACAAACATTTCTATTTTTTTTAAATTATAAGGTTAATAATTACCTTGTAAAAAAATCACTAAATGCCACAAATAGCTACTTAGAATTCAAGTTAAAGCCCTGCTTCTTCTATAACTTAATGGGAACAAATTAACACACATGCAATTCCTGCTGAGCACCACAAAATACTTTTTACTGTGACGATGGTTAAACACCAGAACAGATTGCCCAGGGAAGTTGTGGAGTCTTCCTTCTTAGAACTGCCACAAGACACCTCTGGACACTGTCTTGGACAAATGTCTTGCTCTAGCTGACCCCCCATAAATAGGGGAGTTTGACTAAATTATCTCAACAGGTCCTTTCCAACCAAGATGATTCCGTTCTTTGTGTGATTCTTTGTCATACAGCTGAGAAGACTATGAACGTACGACATGCATGCAAGAGCATATTAGTCCCATATGTCCTATTTACTCTACATTCCAATCTTCTTGAAGATATTTATCTCATAAAAGGAAACAGAAGGGGCAAAAAGGGAAAATTCTATCAAAACCAGAGTGAATGAACGTGCCTCCACATCTCTCCTAGGTGTCCCAGTAGGGCAGGCACATTTATGAGTTTCAGTCTTTCCATTTATTGGAACCATCTAAGAATCCTTTTAACTCCTATCTAGAATTAGACCAACCCAAAGCAAATGTACTGTAGCACCAAACAATTACTTTGCCAAAAGGAATTATTCTTAAGGATAGGAAAACTCAGTAGCAATTCTGATGCAACTACCATTTGTATGAAGTTTGATGATTATTTCACTTGATAAAAATAACACTTTGTAAGCAATATATGCATATACTGATTTTCATTTTTCAAATTAAATTAAGACAAATTCAGTTGATAATATACAGAAATTTACTGTAGTTTCATTCCCTACAGTATCTGAGACACCTTCCTGGGGAGATAAGAGAGATGACATAGGACTCACAGGACACCCAGTCTTTCCTGAATCAGTATCTCAAGTTGCACTAGACTTCCATGTTCCAGCAAGTAAGTCAAGCCCTGGCTGGCTCCTAATAAAGAGCAGAGGTATTTTATGTAATGAAGTTTCAGGAAGGATATTTTCAGAAAGTTTTCTGACAGATGTTCATCAATCAAAAGAACTCCAGGTCAATAAAAGCACCTTGAATAAATGTCTAACAGTCGCTAAAATTTTTCCTTTTAAATACAATGCTTCCAAGACTCAAAAGTAAAGGCAGCAAATTGGAATATGGCAGAATTAAGACATACTAAGAAGCCTTCTTGAAAGATAATTCCACTAAGTGTGTTGTCTGGGGAAGCCACAGCAAATGCTGAGTATCCATTAACCTTTATTCTACTATTTGAGGTCAAACTTTGTTATTTTCAAATTTATTAATAATTTGGTCAAGGTCTTCAATGAGAATTAGACTAAATTCATAGTTTAACAGCCTACATTTCTGTTCATCTTTTTACTGCAACAATTCATAGCTTGCTAGTAGAAATGCTGCTGCATATTGGAAAAAAAAATTAGGGACATATTAATGCCAGGTCATTTCTACAGATGCAGCTAGGCAAATTATGGGATATTTAGGTATTGGCAAGCAGTTCTCCAAGGTCATATAGCTGGAAAGCATTCCCAGTTGTGAAGAAAAAAGAAATTAAATCTTTAAAACAAACCACTCATATTTTAATGATCTTGTAATTAAAGAAGTGGAGCTCCTTACACAGTGAAAGGTAACTTATTAAACCTAGGATTCTAGCGTGGAACAAGCCTTTGGATGGGAAGAACTGTGAAAGGGACTCAGGCAACAAGCAAGCCATAGCTGAGTAAAACAGGCATAGATGCTATCCTTGGAAGAGAGGCACTTCACTCAGCACTGAATCAGTGTTGATGAACGTAAAGCCAACTTAGCCAGTAGCTGCACATTTCCATGGGTATGTTTCCAGATGGGATTCTTAGAGGCCATGGTAGACATCTCTATCAAAACCACACTGCCAGGTAGAGAAGGAAATCAAAACCAAAGGAAACCATGAAATACCAAAGGAAGAGCAGTGGCCTGGTACTACCATATCCTAGAAAACAATGAAGATTTTTCTAGATATGGGAAAAGCAAAACTCTACAAAAGAACCCTGAAGAGATTTCTTCCCCCAAATCTTTTCTCTATGGACACACTGAAGGTCAAAATAGTACCTTAATTCCTAAAAGTGTTATTGGAGTACCTGGAGAAGTCAAAGCTCTAACCACATGTTTTTTTTTGAAGTTCAAAGCACAGAGTTAGCAGACTTGTATTACCCAGGGATTTTTTTTATTTTATTTGGATGCTGATTGATTTGGGATTTTTTTCATAGTGGAAAAGAGTTTACATCAAACAACTCATTTGATTAGATCTTATGTTGTTAATTGCCTTAACTGCGCACTTTATTTACAAGATCTCATATTAGCATTTTTAATTATTTAAAACGCATTAAATATTGCTGGTACCAGCATGATCTGAGATTAACTTCTCAATAATTGCTCTTGTTTGAGGGTAAAGCACTTGATTCCAGCTGCTATGAACTTTTAAACAAGCAAAAGCAACATTTGCTGACATAAAAGGGACAATCTATTTCATATAGGAATGATGATCAAATTAGATTATATATGCCAAACAAAACAATACTATTCTGTACTAGACACTTCATAACATTCAATAAAATTAACTTATTTGGGAGAAGTGTAAATTACTGTATTTTACTATATTGTTCTGTTTCATACCTTGTATCACAACACTTTCATATTTTCCTTTACTACAATTACTTTTTCATTAGTTTAGATTCCCAGCTTCTAACCCACATGGAAGCTACCAAGGTTGCTTCTACATTTGGACCACAGCAAATAATACAATTTAAGTATATCTCTGTCAATACATCTCTAGAAGAATCAATGGCATGACATCACTACTAAAATAAACTGATCTTCTAAATCAAAATTTACAGATTGATTTGGAAAGCAAAATGCTAATTCAGTCTTTAACACTAGGGAATAGGTTTGTTGCAATCACAGTTAAGCAATGATCAGAAAATAAACACATTTTAAGGTACACAAAAAGCCAAAATAAAGCAGTCATCGTGGTTTCCTTCCTTATCATCAAATGTATCTCCTGGAATTAAACTGTACCTGAAGGTCTCGCTTCACAGAAAAAAAAAAATAAAAAAAATTAATAAACTTTAGAGATCTGAAGATAATGTTTTTAATATTCTCTCAGTAATCTAACACCAGGCTTTTGACTTCTAATGGAAAGTGTCTGAATTTATGTGATTGCATATGTCTGGGAACTGACTTCTAGAGTTGGAATTCTTGAGACTGACAATGCTAAAATTAAAAGCCTTTCATTGGTACAAAAACTGGAAGCTATTCATCAATCTACTGAGCTGGGAACAGACACACACCAGCCCAAAGAAGGCTGACTGGCAAAAACATGGCCTGAATCACCCATCCATCTGCTCCAATGGCCAAGCATAAGAATACTGCAGATAGATCCAAGGACTAAGAGGATAATTAAATTGTGCTTGCGTTTTCTTTACCGAATGGCACACACAAGAAGGCAGATTTGAATCAGAGAATTTGCAGGGGACAGATTGCTCCTCACCTTGCCAATGAACTGAGCAGTTATTTTGATCATGAGCCATCACTCTAAGCACAGACTCACTGCTTCTTTCCCATCTTTGGATAGTAACATATCTAATGCAGCCAAGAAGTGTAGGACTACATCCAGATGACCTGAGTCTCTATAATGAGACAAAGGACTGACTTCTTGCTTTGGCCAGGTTTATTCATTTACCTGGCAACACTACACTCACCCCTACCTAATGAGGAGACAACTGTTCTCCAATAAATAATGCAGAAATACATCTGAAAGATCTTTCTCCACCTTGCAGCATTTTAACTCATAGATCTGCCAGCACTGCGAGTCAGTGAGCAGACAGAAGCTGTTGCATCATCACTAGGACTTGGTTTCACAGCTTGCTCTCAGGCAACTCTTGTTTCTATTTGAAAATTAAATATAAGTTTTAACCTCTGCATTTATACAAATTCCAAGATAGCCAAATAAAGGCTTTCCCCCCCCCACCACTTTCAGAAGAGAATGAGCGCAAACTGTGGACTAATTAGAAATAAAAGCTGCTTACTTTAGGTATTTAAGAAATTCCTTCAGCAAGTACTACTGGCAATACAAACCTTCTCAGAGAGGATTTGAAATCCGAAGCAGCAATACTATTAGGATTCAAATATTTCCTCCATTTAGTGTCATGTAAATGTGGTCATTGAAGTCAATTTCTCATAGAGAATAGAATTTCTGAACCTGGATTGGAATTTACCAATCTGCAGTTCCCACAGGATCACCATCTTGCCTCCATTCAACACAGCCCAATGCAGACACTTGCAGACATACAAGTAGTTTCTTAACATGTTACTCACACAAAATATTACACTAGCAATATTGTCCTGCATGTTGTGGTACTTTGTTCAGAGCTAAGTGGGTACCTCTACACAGCACAGTCAATTTGGATGACCTAATGACACATTCATGCAGGTGATTTCATCCCTTATGTAAAACATTGTATTTCTTCTGCCTACTATCACAGACACAAAAACATTTGAGCTCTTAATATCATCTTCCAACCTACTTGGTTCCTGTGGAACACTCGAACCAAGAGATTATCCATGGAGACCCTCAGATTGCTGAAGATAGATTTCCACTCCATATAGGGAAAAATTAAGATAAATGTTCATTTTTAGCCATGATTTTAGCCATCAGCTCCATTTCTAGGCTGAGTCTACATTTAAGGCTAGAGACTTCTTTGGGACACTGCTGTGGTTGCATGAAAAATCACAAAAAAGTTGCAAGAGTCAGTATGACTTATCAGCTACTAAGATACTCAATCATTGCTCAATCACAAAAACTGCATGTCAATATAAAATAAAAATGCAATATTGATTCTGGGATTTGGTCCCATTTAACAGCTACCTAAAAAAAAATCCAAACCATAAATCCATCCTTCAGCTGAACAACTGGAAATGCTCTGCTTGTCTGAGAATTGCCTACCTATCACTTTATAATGTTAGACTGAAAAAATGCTAAGAATACAAAATAATAAGGAAAATAACTTTCATAAGGGAATAATCTCATTAGGTACTAAAAGAAGAGCTTGTAGGAAGAGTTTTGTTAGGGAATGTTTGAAAGGATTCTCTCCTTTAGCTAACTGCAACATTTTAAGTGACTGCAAGATTGTTAACACTCAGAAACAGGCAGGAAATTTTCTTGGAAATACCTTGGGGAGATACAAAAGACAGTGGAATTGAATGCAGTATTTGAAGGTTTTCAACCCTTGCTTAGGACTGGACTTGGTTAAAATCATTGCATTTCTTTCCCTGAGATCTTCTAAAGACCGAAAACAGGAGAATATGAAACGCTATTTAAATTTATCCCAGATTCACAAACAATGTTTTTCAGTATTTGAAAATTATTTGCTTTTTTTGTTCACAGTCTCTTCTGCCTTTGCAAACCATGAATAACAACCCATCTTTTATTTGTTTTCAGTTTCTCACAGAACCAGCTTGTTATGACTGCTCTCTCCTACACAAAAGCTGATCAGGGTTTCCAAACACCCTTCTGTTTATTTACTGCAAGCTGCAGTGCAAACGTTTGCTTACTACAATTCAGTGCAAGAATTTGGTAAATAAACCCACTAATTTAACACCTTTTACCCCCTACCGTATAAAAGAAAACTAAGCACTTCCAGTCAACATGCCTTTCTCTCCTCTGTATATATTCTCTTCTTTCATGTATTTCTCTTCTTTCAACATAGAATGGGTACAAGTTCAGCAGCTTCTACACTTCCTTCTCTTGCCTGACCTGGTTTAAGAGTGTAAGAGAGACTTCTGTAGGGTTGCTTTTTAATTTTTAGGGGGGGTTGGTTTACTTTATTAGTTTCATTTTTCTATTTTAAGAGACGTGCTGGTGAACCAATGCACACTACACTTCCACCAACAGCGATGGCAGCAAAATACAAGAGCACTAAGTGGCAGCAGGAGGGCAGAGGGATCACAAGTACCTCACGCCAGTATTGCTGCAGAACATCTTCTGTCAAAACATGAGAAAGGCGAGGAGACACTGATCCACAACTTGCATGTAGTTGTCAACTATCTATCCAGACAAGGTGCACTGGGTGCCATAAATCCATTAGATGGATCTTTCTGATAAAGTCTGTTTCTTCTGACAGTTTTCAAATGTATCAGAGACAAACGGATGGAAAACAAACCTGAGAACAGATAGAGGGGATGCTTTTTTCCGTTCAAATAAAAGATTATGAATTTAAAGCTCAAGATTTTCTTCAATCTTTCCCCACCCTCCTTAGTCTGACACACAACTTTTATTTGGAGAAAAATTGCTGTTTCAAGGAAAAACACCTAAAACTAAGATTTTTAAATAATTTTTCATCTCTGACCTTTAATTAGGAGCAGACACTGAATTAAAAAAAACAAATAGACAAGTGTTTAGGCTTCTGTGCCTTCTTCAGGTCTAAGCAAAAAAAAAACAAAACACTTCTGTTTGAAAGTCTTGCACTTTTTTCATCCTTCCTGTACTATACCAACTATCTCTGAAAACAAAGCAAAAAAAACGACCAAAACTAAAATCCCCCAAACAAAAGACAAAACCCCACCCTTTTCTCTTATATCTTTAGATCACCGTTGCTATACTACCACTTTTTTTTTCTTCTGCTTTCAAGTGTTCAGGGTTCTGTCTGGTTTGCTATGAGTTACTTGGTGACCATGCAGTGATCTCCCTCACTACCCAGGCCAAAGAATAAATACCTCAGGAACTAAAGACACGGCCTATGAAAATTCATTCCTTGCATTTCCAACAATAATTTTCAATATTCGCAGTACACAGGCCAATGACAGGACAAAACGTAGAAACATAATGGGTAATTCACTGACACAACCTAGGCATTGAAGACACTTTGACTCCTCTTCTCCTGTACGCCCCATGTTCTGCCGTAAATTATTGCCCCAGAGCACAGGTGACACTTTCATTACCATCATCCCATTGGTACTGTGGTACAAACCCATACCGACATCCCATGACACTGCCTACAACAAGACAAAATGCATATACTTGCTCTACTCCTCCAGCTCTGCTGTGTGAGCAGAGGGAGATGGAAAGCTGGAGGTATTTATGTCTTAAACTGCCACAAATTACAACTGACAAGGTTCACTTACTTGACCCTTAATTCTCTTCACTTTTCTAGCAACACCACTAAAAATCAATGCAAGTCCATAGTGCATGAGTTAGTTCTAATTAGTAAAGACAGTACATTCAAACAGCCCGTCTTAGCAGCTTTCCCACCTTTAAGGTAGAGTTGGACTATGACAGATTTAGAATTCTGGGGACGTATGAACAGCTGCAAGGAGTATAAACTACACTAGTTTTGTGTATGACTTGTTCTCATTTGCATCTCAAGATGTGAGGCATGGAATCTGACTCCTTTACACACAATGGACCTGATCTAAAGGTTTTAAAGAAAATGAACAAACCTATGACAAAAAAAAAAATAAAATTAAAAAAATGAAATTGCATGCTTCAAACTGAATATATACTTGAGAGTCCAGTCACACTGATCCAGGAGAGCTTCCAGTGTTAGGTGGTCAACCATGGCTACAGAAATACTTTGGAGTTGACTTCCTCTCTAATGCTAACGTGCTATTTCTGTTCCACTCCCATTCATAGTTGTTCTCCCTAAATAAGCAGGCAAAGCACATCCAGTCCTCCTATCTACCTTTCAGCAAAACCTGTGTTTTTGCACTCCTGTGATTCTGTTTGGAGGCTGGAGCACATACATAAAAAGTATACAGACAAGACTTCATAGTTGCATTGCCATCATTCAATTTCCTAAGCACTTTCCCAAGAAGCAAATACAGCAGCTGCATTTGTATGCAAAAGTCACCACAGACCCCAAGAGATCCTGAGTGTACTTTAACATAACCTCACTGAGGAGGGGGAGCTCAGCACAGCAGGAGTATGGCACAGTCTCCAGGGCAGTCTGCAGTGCTTATGCACTAAGAGCCTGCCAGAAGGGAGTACTGTTCCTTTCCTGTTTGTTTGCCTGAGTTTTCTACTGAAAGAGAAAAATTAAAAAGGAAGAAAAGGGAGTTCAGCTAAGGAGTATTCCAAACCCACAAAACAGGTACTGTTATCCCCACTAAAAAAGTCAGAACTCTCGTTCAGCCTTTAGCTCTTGAGACCTCTATTTTGATCTCTACAGTTCACTAAAGTCAAAGTCCCAGTTCTGTTCTGAAAACATCACCTCAGTTCTTTCTCTTTTCTTGTTTTATGCAACTAAAATATAGGTCACTGACTGAAAGGAGGCTTTCAAAACTAAGTATAACACAGAAAAGAGGGATACCATAGAAGATGTATCCCTTCAAAGGGAGAACATTATGATGATCTAAAATTGCTTTAAAGACATAATTTAAAAGATCTGCATTAGATCAGGAAAAATAATATTTGAGCCATGCTCTTATAAATGTAGTTGTTGGAAAAAAATATTAATAGCAATTTCAGAGAATTTAAAAAATAAACCTGGGAAGAATACATACCACATATCCTGATGATATTTCTTCAAGGACAGGTTTTTATCTGTACTGTCTTGTAAGCCAGGTAGAGGCATAGTATAGCTTATAAAGGGCAGTAGCTCTTTTACTTTATTTAACCTGAAGTGAAACCTGATGGAAAATGTTTCAGACATAATAAGGGCATAGGCCTGCTCATGTCCTCTTCAAAATTTCTTATTCATCTAAGCAACGCTGTTTTCACTTAAGCAACCATTAAAAAAAAAATCCAAACATAAAGGACAGAAATCAAGTCTTACCAACATTGCAGAAGTGGATTGTAACATTGCAATCGCTCTTAGATATGTTACCTTCAAAACAGAAGCCCCTTGTCACGCAAGCTAGTGATGCTGAGAATTTTTTTCAAAAGATTTATTACTGAAGAGTAGAATGAAAGGCTATTCTGGAGGCAAAAGGGGCTGGAAAATTGGAAGATATTAAAGTTTAAGCTGTCAGGGGAAAAATACATGATCTTAACAAGCATTCTAAGTAACTGCAGCATTCAGGAAAAACACAACAGTAAATTAGGATGTGGCATTACAATATCTATACTGTCAAAACACACCACTATACGCATCCTTCCCATCAGGAAAAATAAAAACAGATGGCTGCAGCAAAAGACAGTCTTCAGAACAACCATAACCTTCAAGTACTGATGAATCAAAATATTTACAATATTTATCCCCCTACAAAGCTCATTCCCTATAATTACAGCTCTTCTAAACTGTTGCAGCATATTGCTACAGAAATTTTGGCAGAACACATTCTCAATTTACATAACTGTTCAGAGTAGTCACCTAACTTAGGAGAAAATCATGCATTTCCAAGCATTATTGACATTCTGAAGCCTCTGATATATTTTACTCATAACTGTTTAAATATTTTATTGCTCTCTCATCACAGAGGAACCTCCAACTGCTAATATCAAAGTCAGTAGCTTCAAACAGGAATCAGTGTGACTGGAATTTGCATGGCATTCACTATTGGAATGTCACTTCTTGAAATTATATCTTTAATTCCTCAATAGAAGGGAGAGACATTTCAGAGACTTAGCAATGTATGCAGGTGAATGGAACCCTTACTACTACCCCAAGGTAGTAGCTCCCACAGGGTATCTGCCCTTTCAGTGACTTAGCTGCCACTGACAGCATAAAGCACAAAAGGTATTCTAATTCAGGTACCTCATCTGTGCAAAACTCCTTCCCCAGAAAGAAGATAAACTGCAGGTCTGCAGCAAGTCTGGTAATGGACTTTAGTGTCAAATCTTTGCTATGGCCAAGGTTTTCCACAGTTAGAAGTGCAACTAAAACACAAGTCTGATAAAATCTTGACAAAATGTTTTTCCATTCCCACTCTTGGCCAGGTTAGTCAGTAGTCAAGAGCACAAAGACCCTCCACAAATGATGGAAATGGCAAAAGTCTGTGGCCTAGAACACAGATTAACACCTGCCCAGAAACTGCTGCAACTCCCTTCTGGTCTACATTAGACATTTGCCCTTCTGTAAAGATTAGGCAGATTCAGGGTGGCTGATGCACATGGGATCATCCAGAACCAGCAGTTTCAAAGATGTCTTAGTCTCTCAGTTTAAGCTGTCAAACTCCATCATTGCTTCATTTTCTTCCCTTGAAACTACCTCCCAGAGTTGCCTCTAGTCCCTGGAATTTCTTCAGACTTAGAAGGAATGCCCCTCAAAAAATGCTCTCTTAAGCATGTTTCTTTTCGAATTGAAGGTTCTAACTGTTCAAAGGCCAAAATTCAGTCAGGGTTAAAACCCACACATGAGGCAAAATGTTAAAAAAAAAAAAAAAAAACAACTTGTGTACAAGATCCTGTAAAAAGTCTCCACTTCACTTTCATTAATCAGAATGAGATAGTAAAATTTCAAAAGCCTCTTGGAAATAAAAGCATCCCATCTACAAGCACACACTGTTGTGATACAGTACACATACAGAATGACAGAACAGCAGATCTCATTTTGTCTCTTAAGTGGCCAAAAGGCCATGTAAGAACACAAAGAACTGAAGATTTAGAAATCACTATGTCAAGGATCCTATGTCTTTCACTATTAAGTATAAATGTCAGGTAATTCAAGATATTGAGGGGAGATACTACCACTACCCATTAGGAATTTTCCGTGGGGAATAGATAGCTAAAAATTAAAAATCAGATTTCTAAAAATTTACTGATTTCTTAGGAAAATCTCTGTAATTTTCAGCCTTTTGGCACTGGTCCTCTATCTCCAAAGAGGACATAAAAATTTGAACACAAGATTCCCCTCCACCCTCTGCAATCAATTCTTGAATAATTGAAGTCTTCAGAGCACAAAATACATTGGCAAGTATCCTATGAAAATCTTACATGGATGAGAAATATGAAGGATAATTTCCTTACAATAAAAGAATTAAAGTGGGACAACTATGGGGTTACTGCAGGTGAGCATAATTACAGTGGATGATATTTTTGTTTGGCTATTCTTTCCCTCTGTCAAGTGTTCTCACCCAAGTGATTAAATTAATTTCATTTTTCACTTAATCCAATTCCGATTTCCAGTTCAAGTCATAATCATCACTTTCCCATACTAATGTGGCATTGAATTACCATCGTTCTTGGCCATTAAGTTAATCATATTCCAGTCAGCAGAGATGATCAAAAACACCACAGCAGCGCCATGAATTTCTTACTGAATACATTCCTTTTTGCTGAATTATAGAAGCTGATCATCAGTGTCAGAAGCTACCTTATATCAATTTCTGACTTTTCAGGCAGAGGCAACACAATCTGAATCAAAAACAGATAACAAAAAAGTCCTTTTTCTTAATGAACACAGCATTTTCTCTGGTCAAATCCTACTTAGTTTACTATGTAAGTATTCACTGAAGAGATGACCCATTGAAGCATAAATTTCCATCTGCTACAGATCTTCCAACCATATTTCTCCTTATTGTAAACACAAAATGTATTGCTTCCATGAGTAAAAAGAGATTAAAAAAAAATCAAAACAAAACCACGTTCCTTGATGTTACTCATACTTCTTTTTATGTTCAAACTCAAATCTTGAGCCAAATTCCCTTATACATTTAGCAATACACAGATTTTTAATAGGTGTTGCCATTTCAATCACAGTTGTTCATGTCCTTCTTAGGGAGAATATGGACCTAAGAAAGATTAAAATTCCACCAGAAGATCACATGGAATCTCAGGTGTCTTGTCCAAGGCAAGATTACACATGATTTGTTCAGGGCCAATTTGAAGTTCAGTCACTTTCAACTTTGCTTTCATAAAAATAAATCCAGAAATTTTATTTCTGCATAGCTACCTTTACTTTTAGAATATTACATTGTTTTCTAACTGTAAAGACAGTGCTTAATCTCATATACTGTGTGGTTCATACAACATGCTGAGCTATGAAGTGTGAAATAAACACCACCTCAGTTTCCATATTAAAATTCCCTTCCTTAAAAGCACTTGCTTTCACTTGGAATTGAATGCAAGGTATACCTGCCAATCTAAATGGACCATTTTTGAATAAACCCTAAGGCAACTTCTTATCCCCTTGAAATATTAGGAGTACAGTTTTCCCCCATCTGCCACCTCAATAGCTGCCCAAATCCACATTTCTCCAAGTGTGTTTATACAGGAAATGACAGTGACTTTTGTTAAATAAAACACAGTGTTTTTATAAACACAGTAGGCAACTAAAAAGAAAAAATACCCACATGCTTAAGAGGCATTAATTGGAAAGACTGCATTATTTTTAGTGTCCTACTAAAGCAAGAGCTTATTATTCTCAGAATACCCATACCTAGCTTAGTACTTCATACATAACTCTAAAGTGCTTTACAGATGCTGTCAAATTATCCACAATCTGAACAGCAGACAAAAGATTAAAGGAGTTTTTCTGGAATACTTTCAAAGTTACATAAAAATTTCTCTTTGATCATCTGTAAACTTGAACAACACAAAGAGATGTGACAGAGTAGCTATATATATTGGTGGATTATTAAGCATCTGTGGTAACTGTATTTCTTATTCAGCACACCACTGGATTTCTGTAGGGTCTACTTAAAACAGCAAACACGGGTTTTGGATAAAAGCTCTAAACAATGGAACACGCCTCAGCGATCTTACCCCTGCCAACTGCTTCCTGGGGGAAGATCCCAGAATCAGCAGGAACTGGCAAGGCTACAGAAACCCTTTACCCTGTGTGTTACAGTTAACAGGATTGGGGCCTCTAGGTCTGCTCCTGAGCTTTTCACCACTGAACAAATGCTGCCACGAACATACACACAAACAAGGCTAACCTCATCTCGCCTCTGAAATCTTGGTAAGGTATCTCCTAGCCATACAAAACTGGAATCGCTTGTAACAAGCTTTAAAAAATGTAGCTACGCTATTTGCTGACATCCACGCCTGCAGTTTATCCCACCGAGCTAAGATTTAAACTGTAGCTCGGCTCCTTTCACGTTTCCCTGCGGTGCCTGGTGCCAAGCACGCTGCTTCCCAGTGCTCGGCGTGTCACTTACGGATCAGCTGTCAGCCCGACTCCGCCGGAGCCCGCACAGACGAGCCGGGCTCGCTCCGCGGGGTGAACCCCCCTCCCGCGATGGCCTGGGAAACCGGCAGCACTGAGCCCTCCGCACCCTGCAGCTTCGCAGCGACCCGGGATTTTTTCGGTAGAAGCGCTCCGCATTGACTAAACGGGCAATTTCTTACCAAGAAACAAACCTTTCCCTACACCGCTCTACAACCACCTGAGCAGCACCTTGTAAATTCCGAGGGCTGCGGATTTGTCTCTCCAGCAATCACCGTGCCCAGATCATTTCCAGCTGGGATCTCTGGCATATCTAAGCACCGGAGAGGAGCAAGGGCTCGCTTTCGTCACTCGAAGCAGCAGCTTTAAGTCCCGATACGCGACGAGCGCAGCTCGCACCAAGTACCGAGGCGCGCCTGGAGGCGGCAGAGCCGTGTTTCACGGACCCGACACAGGGCGAGCCTCCGGAGCACGTCCCCGCACGACCCCGCGGGGAGCGGCACCCCCGGAGCCACCCCCGCGCTGCAGCTCATCCCGCATCGTTCCCTGCCCGGCGGGAGCGCTGTCCGCACCCGGGGGCGCCCCGGCGGCCGGAGCCGCCGCTTGAACCATCTCCGTGGCAACGGGGACACTCACCTCGTCCCTTGCCCATCACAGCCCCCCGTTTCCCCACGGCAGAGGTGATGAGCAGCCCGGGTCGCCACCGCTGGCCCCACGGTGTCCCCCGGTGCCCTGGTCTCGGTTAGATAACGCGGGCGGCCAAGCGCCGCCCCGGGCCCNTTGCCTTGCCTCGCTTTGCCTTCCTTTTCCTCGCCGCTCCGACGGCAGCGCCGGGACGAGCCGCGGGGAAGCAGCCGCAGAGCCGCCGTCCCGGCTGTGCCGCTCCGGTGCCCGAGCAGGAGGAGCTTCCCCGCCCCGCCCAGCGCGCAGCGCCGGCCTGGCAGGGCCGCACCTGCCCGGGGAGGAGGGGCAGTGGGGACGGGCGGCCGTGTCTATATGCCTGCCGGGGGGATGCGGGGCCGCCACCGCAGCCCGCCGTGCCCCGGGAGGCGAGGAACGCCGCCATCCCCGCCCGCCGGGGACGCTGGAGGAAGATGGCCTGGCCGAGCCCTTCAAGAAGCACCTAGTTTGTAGGCAGAGCAGCTGGAAAGTGCTTTAATACACAGGGGGAAATGCCATTTTGAGATTCGCGTGGAACAGCTCTAGTTTGGGTCACAGCCTGCATCTTGCCGCTGGATTTTCTTAGGAGTCAGTTTCTGATTTTTGATCTGTGCGGTTAGTACAAAACAGTAGATAAAAATCTCTGCCTCTATCTCCAACATACCTCCATATTAAATTTTACACCAGAGATCAAGCTTTACTCATATGACAATTCCCTATGACATTTTTTAGCATGTGAGCCTTCAGGTAAGCATACTGACAGATGAGTTTGTCCTATATATGAATGATATCTAGAAATACCCCAATTCCTCATCTGCAGAGCAGACAGTAACAGCTGGAAAGTTGTTTCAGAGACTGCATGATGCCAGATGTGGTATATGGAGTGTTTTGGGTAGTAATGCAAAGTTTCCCCAAGTCAAGTGTCAAGCACACAGTGCAAAAACAGGCAGAGGCCCATTTCTGTTCCAACACAGAGGCATAGAGAAAAGGTCAATGTCTCATACCAGGGCCAGTTAGCTCACACACAATAGAAAACTGTTGTGGTTACAGTACCTTTCATTCCAGGGCTATTTTCATCAGTGTTGGCTTAAACACATCCACACCTTGATGCACCGCACAGTGTGGACGTGTCAAGGCAAGCGGTGAGCAGAGCCTCCCTGAGACACTTCCGAGCCACTATAACTAGGAACTTGGCAGGAGCTGAAGACCACAAGACCCAGCACGTGTTACTTATACTTCCAGGGAAGGGACTACATGAAGAATGCAAAGGGCAAGAACATCCAGGTGGTGGTGTGGTGCAGGCCTTTTAATATCTTAGGATTTAAAGCAAGTGCCTATGTTTTGTAGACTGTAGACTTTCAAACAAGAAAAAAATATTACTGAGTCTGCACTGGAGGAGTCATGGACATCTGATATATATAGGAGTGTTGACACATTTTGGATAAAGTTACTAGGGGTAGCGCTGTATAGTGATCATTTATGACCAAAATGGTATTGGAAAGACATTCACAATTTAAGGAAAGTCCCAATGAAGAACATGCCTGGGAAGAGGATTTACTTCCAGCTACATGGAATCATAGAACTATTAGGGTTGGAAGGGACCTCTGGAGATCATCTGATCCAACCCCCCTCCCAAGGGTCACTTGGAACAGACTACACAGGAACGTGTCCAGGTGGGTTTTGAATGTCTCCAGAGAGGGAGATTATATGATCTCCCTGGGCAGCCTGTGCCTGTCCTCTGCCATCCTCAGTGTAAAGAAGTTCTTACCCACGTTGAGGTGAAACTTATTGTGTTTCAATTTAGGGCTATTCTTCCGCATCCTGTTACTTGTCACCACTGAAAAGAGTCTAACAATACATTATATCAAGTATTGGGAAAAGTCACAGCAGTCAATACTGATTGTTATTCTTTTATTGTAAAATTTTCTTTTCTGGAAATATATAATAAAGAGCTTCTTGAACTTCNGCATGATGCCAGATGTGGTATATGGAGTGTTTTGGGTAGTAATGCAAAGTTTCCCCAAGTCAAGTGTCAAGCACACAGTGCAAAAACAGGCAGAGGCCCATTTCTGTTCCAACACAGAGGCATAGAGAAAAGGTCAATGTCTCATACCAGGGCCAGTTAGCTCACACACAATAGAAAACTGTTGTGGTTACAGTACCTTTCATTCCAGGGCTATTTTCATCAGTGTTGGCTTAAACACATCCACACCTTGATGCACCGCACAGTGTGGACGTGTCAAGGCAAGCGGTGAGCAGAGCCTCCCTGAGACACTTCCGAGCCACTATAACTAGGAACTTGGCAGGAGCTGAAGACCAGAAGACCCAGCATGTGTTACTTATACTTCCAGGGAAGGGACTACATGAAGAATGCAAAGGGCAAGAACATCCAGGTGGTGGTGTGGTGCAGGCCTTTTAATATCTTAGGATTTAAAGCAAGTGCCTATGTTTTGTAGACTGTAGACTTTCAAACAAGAAAAAAATATTACTGAGTCTGCACTGGAGGAGTCATGGACATCTGATATATATAGGAGTGTTGACACATTTTGGATAAAGTTACTAGGGGTAGCGCTGTATAGTGATCATTTATGACCAAAATGGTATTGGAAAGACATTCACAATTTAAGGAAAGTCCCAATGAAGAACATGCCTGGGAAGAGGATTTACTTCCAGCTACCTGGAATCATAGAACTATTAGGGTTGGAAGGGACCTCTGGAGATCATCTGATCCAACCCCCCTCCCAAGGGTCACTTGGAACAGACTACACAGGAACGTGTCCAGGTGGGTTTTGAATGTCTCCAGAGAGGGAGATTATATGATCTCCCTGGGCAGCCTGTGCCTGTCCTCTGCCATCCTCAGTGTAAAGAAGTTCTTACCCACGTTGAGGTGAAACTTATTGTGTTTCAATTTAGGGCTATTCTTCCGCATCCTGTTACTTGTCACCACTGAAAAGAGTCTAACAATACATTATATCAAGTATTGGGAAAAGTCACAGCAGTCAATACTGATTGTTATTCTTTTATTGTAAAATTTTCTTTTCTGGAAATATATAATAAAGAGCTTCTTGAACTTCTGAATCCTATTCCCAGCACTAGCAAAAGACTGCAGATGTTTGATGATCCCATAAACAAGACAGGTGTAAATGGGAAAGGCTTTGAAGAAGTATCTGTACACAACAAAAATGAAGTCTACCACCAAATCTTGGAAACAGGTGCAGAAAAAAGAACTTCTGCAGCTACTTACATGAATCATATTCCAGTTGATCCTACTGTTTTTTCTGTTACCATCCATATGAAAGTAGCTTGAGAAGATGAGCAAGAGCTTTTTAGAACTGGGAATATAAACTGGCAAGAAGTTAAAACACTATAATTTGGGGCAGTTGATAAAAGAGCTTGTGAAGCTGAAAGTACCAAGTAATCTGTTTTGACTCATGAAAGAGTTATTACTCCTCTTGTTGAAGAAGACATGGAGAATCTTAACAGAATCCTTCAAGACTCTCTTGGAGAACAAAAAGGACAATAATAACAGCCACAGTTTCTCCCACATCTATAAATCCTGAGGAAAAATTGAGCCCAGTGGAGTATGCTTACAGAACAAGGAACAAGATGAAACCTGAAGTTAACCAGCAGCTGCCAAAGGAGCTATTATTAAGGAAGACACTGAAGAGTTTGAGCAGTTAAAAGCAGACCTCACTGCTGCACAAGAGTAAAAGGGAATCTGTATTTTTCACTGAAAAATCATGAAGCCTGTAAAGCAAAGCTGACATTCTGGGATGAAGAGATTGCAGATTATATTGACTTAATGAGCACCATGGAAAAAGAAGTGAAAACAATCACTAAACCAGTCACAATTAACAGAAGTAATGAAACAATGAAAACAGATCTACAAATCAAGGAGAAATGACAAAAAAACCCCACAGACAGACCTGCAAGAAACCAAGCTTCCTCTGTCTGAGAAAAAATATGTGGTTTCAGTTTTGAATACACCAAAGAAAAACTTCATAGCACAACTAGCCATTTGGTCAGTACTGCTAATACAAATGATGTATCCATGCAAAACTGCATCATGAGAAAGCTGCTGATTGACACAATACTATCATCCAAATACATATGCACAAGAAATGAAAATTCCAGTCAATAAAACACAAGATTCAGTTAGTGAAAACTGTCTGAAGCAGCAACAGATGTTGATATCTTATGCATATTTTATAGGTGGCCTCCTATCTACCAGTTGCTCAGTAGATAATGTATTTGCATTAGTTGTATCAGTCTTTTATATCTATTAAAAACTTGCTGACCACTGAACTTTCTGAAGTGTCTGAAAACATATTACAAAATATGACTCTGCCATGTGCTAGCAAAGCTGAGCTGTTCAGGTTGACTGAGGAGCATATATGTGGATTAGGAGGAGCATTAAATATCTTGACACCAAGGGTAGTAATTGTCCTGGAACTAAGCTGTTCTTTTCAGAATAACACAGGGAAAATATCTGCTGTGTCTGATGAGATGAAAGTCCATAAAAAGCAATTAATATCTTCTTAGGAGATCTCTTTCTCACTCTGAAAAAATTACAGAAAAGAATAGCCAGTGTTTTTTCTCAGCTGCAAAATACTGTGAGAATTTACAAGAAAAAGTGGAAATGGCAAAGTGTGTATATACAAAGAACATAAATGAATTGGTGTCCTCAGTGCAAAGCCAGCTGGACCTGTTGGGACAGGAGATACAGAAGAACTTAGCTTGTAGACTGTCAAAAAATGGAAGTTTGAAGACCACCATCACTGCTGAGCACAAAAATGTTTACCTGGAAACTACTGACCTAGTCAATAGCAAAACTTCTGCTTCAAAACAAATTTATTGTATCTCTGGATAATTTCTTTTAAGAGCTCAAGGACATAAATGGTGGTTTATGTCCATATGTTTTATGGACTTAAAAGAAACTGCTGGTGGAAACCACAGTCTGTTCTCAGTAACATCTTAGCAATCTAACAAATGCATCTCAGGATACTGGAAAATGGAGAGAATTTTAAACTGCTCAGGAGTTAGCTTTATGGATCAGTAGCAGTCCTTCCTCAGCAATGAGAAACAGCAGCTTTGGTGTTTACACAAAGAAACAGAAAGTTTATGACTGAGATCCATATTTTGTAATAGATATTTGTTCTGCATTAAGTTGCAATAGATGCAGTTTGAAACCATTATATTGTAAGAATAGATACTACAATGCATATTTATTACATGCATATCAAGGATACAAATAGTTGTGTTCAAAGATCCTTGACATACCCCTGGCACTTAAACAAGCTAATTTCCAATTTTAAAAGCATTGTAAGTCACCCATGAGAGCTACAAACCAACAACCTGTACTGACCTTTAAAAAGGAAAGAGTGTATCATGTTGCTGCCAGCCAAGTCCAGAGTCTCCAGAACTGCGCTCTCATTTAGAGGCTTCACTAAATGACTCTTTAAAAAAGTATCTTCTTACCTATTTCCGATATGGGCTCACTAAAAGTCAGTCAATGAGTAAGAACTTTTTTAAAGAATGGAATTGTCCTATTGCTGCTGAAAGCTGGGAACTAGAGAGAGAGCAATTCTATGTAACAGGGAAATGCAATGGATTTATGTGTTATATACAACTTATCTCAAGAAAAAGTGAATTGTGGGTTGCAGCATTTACAAGGGGCGTGACCGTTAAAGAGACAGAAAAAATTTCCTTAAATAAAGGCTTGTCAAACTGTTTTGTTCCATCTATATATATAAAAGCTTATATTGCCACAAATACACTCCCTTATATACTTTTTAAAAGACTGACTATAGAGATTGGCATCAGTGTAATTTCTTTATCACTGCAACATATGGCAGTCTTCCCTGCTGCCAAAACATGGCCATGTTTCAGCCTCAGGGTACAGCTGGTTTGAACTTAAAACTGAGACTGCTTTCAAACATAAATTCAGAATTTTATGTTACTCCTTCTGACCTCATAAAGGAAAAACAAATTCAAAAGTCCTGTTCCTGAAACCTCTATGAACACTGTAGTGCCTCAGTTCCAGCCACGCTTGGAAGTGGTTTTTCCTTCTAGTTTTTGGATAACATGTAAAATGATTAACAGTCACTTTGTCAGGATCATGTGTATCAATGCTGAAAATTTTTCAGTTCAGATTCCTGCATGGGTTTGCAAGATTTTGATCTTATGGTAATTTATGGTGAGTTTCCCGTGTAACCACAAGCTACAGCAACCTCTGATCATGTGCAATCAATGTTCCTGTAAACCTTCTGTTCAGACGCTCTTTACAACTCATCCATAATTAACCCATCATTTCCTCTTGCAGTGCTCTTCCTGATTTGTAAAGCAGAATGTAAACTTGTTGTACTGGTCCATGTTATCTCAATGTTCTGAAAATTAGCCAGATAAATGCAGCCAATTCCTGGTTACATTTGAAAGTATGTCCAGCTCCACTATTTTGATTGAAAACATAAAAACATCAAACACTACACCAGTAAACTGTTCAGATGAGCACTTTCCAGGTTACATGTCAGTACCACAAACATCTAAAAGAAACACACAAAATAAAGGTCCAACATTAAAAAAGGAAGAAAAAATAATAGCTGCAATCCCATCCTCTATCCCCATTGGAATGGGAGCCAGAAGAAAACTCCTAAGTTCCTTGAGTTTTCTGCTTATTGGTGGAGTTGACAAACACCAACCGCATGACAGCACCTGCTGACAAGCCCAGTGGGGGAAAAAAAAATATTAAAAGAGGTAAGGGAGTAACTATTCCCTTCTCAGTAGAATACATAAAAATAGTAGTGCTAGCTGTAACATTTGAGTTGTCTAGGTTACTGCTTTGACCCGGTTATTTCATTTGGAACAGATTTAGTCACATGAGGTGACATTCCCTACCAGAGGAAAGAAGCTTCCTAACAGGTAGGAGGAAGCACAGGGTCTTGCTTGAACCTTCCAACGGTGCCTCTGCTATGCATGTTTTTCTGAATACAGCCCTGGACGCAACACTTAACATTACTAGAAAGGAAAAAAGGAAGTGGAGGTTAGACAAGAAACTAAAACCCCAGTTCTCTAAGCAACATGTATAGTACTGTTGGTAAATAAATTGATGCCATAGAAAGTTAACAATTTTCTCATTCATCTATCTCCCTTTCCTGGATCCCCCCTATTCCAAAAGAGCAGTTGAGCATGGCTCAGCCTGAGACTGCTTTAAACAAAAACATTCTCCACTTCTAAACTGTTGAAATAAAATAGTCTGGCACATTAGATGTGACAAGACACAGCTTGTAGTTCTGTGAAGTAGGAGGTGTATTTCTAACATCAAGGAAACATATTTTACAGCCAGTACTCTGAAAATGTAGTTTCTCCATTTAGCATGTAGCTGCTGTGAGAGCATCTGACTGAAGGCTCTGATGTCTGAAAACTTCCATGAACTGATGAAAGGGATCATGGCATGGCTGGCAAAGGAATAACAAGACTAGAGCCTGGGGTCAGGAAGAGGGAGATAAACCATACATTCTTGAAGTGATTTTTCCACTGTGATAAATGAGCTTGTGTATATATAATGCTTTATGGAGTCCAGTGCAAACCTTGGTACTGTCACTCTGCTAAAGACAGTGTAGGCCTTTGTGTAGAGCACTTTGTATGCCTTTGTTTTCAAAACAAGTGAGCCTGAAGTTCCACAGTGTCTTTAGATTACTCTTTCTACAGCTTTTTTTTTACATTCAGTTCCTTTCTACAATGAAAAGTAGAAGAGGGACAGTGATTATTGGAAAGAATAACCAAACGTTTGCTGCAGTTTTAATTCTAGGGCAATTAGACAACCAGTCTTCCTCCTTGTAAGAGGGAGGATGCAGATGTTAGAAATCTGTACAGAGAGGGAGAGCTCATATACGTAATTTATTGGGTTTAGTCTGTAGAACCAATAAGACTTTCTATCGTCCCTTCCACAGCTACAGGTGGCAGAGCTGACCTCACTGTGCTAACTCTGCACACCAGCAATTTCTTCCTCACAGATTAAAAAAAAAACAAAAAACAACGAAACACAAACAACCAAAAACAAAACAAAAACTTTAATCATAAAGCCCTGTAAGTTTCTAACCTCTGAAGATGAGCAGAATAAGAAGAGCTAGCAGGTACACACTAGAAACACAGCATGTGACAGAAATATGAGTATGTGTAGTCTTCTTCAACCTGACTATTTGTTTTCCAGGTACTATCTTGAGAATAGTTGATTCCTTGTATGATCAAGGACCTCCAGTCTTTCCCCATGCAAAAGCACCTGCAGATACCAGTCACTGTAGGCTGCTACAGCCAGCATGTACAGTTTGAGGTTTACTACATTTTAAGTTGTTTCTGCAAATGCTACCAACCTTTCATCTATCTCAGTGTGTGTTCTAACAGTTCTCTGTGTTTTTTAGAGCATTACTGAAGGTCCTGTATGGATTCATGCTGTCAGAGCATTAACCCATAAAGAGTGCCAGGAAGAGCTACGTAGAATTCCAAAACAAAGTTGTTCTGTAGATCAGTGATACAAGAGCACAGCTTACTCCAGCATCTCAGTGTTTGAACAGAGACCCCTGCACCTTGCCAGCATTTATGCACTGGAAACAGAAGATATTCTAGTCCACACACTCACTGAAGAGATAAACCCTCTCACAGCAGTACTTATGCAATATGGAAACCTTAGTTTCTGAAAGCCTGTTATGTGCATGACTAGTGCCGTTAAATCAGTGAAGAACTTTCTTAGTTATACGGTGGTAGAAGCACAGCTAGACTAGTTCAGACCAAAGATTCACTTAACACAGTGTAACCGAACCTCACAGGTTAACTTCCCAGTGCTTAACTCCTGAGTTAAGGGACAGTAGAAATCTGGAATAGACAGTTTCCTAACAAAAATCTGGGTTTTTTTCTAATAGAAAAGAATTTTTAATCAATCAACTAACTGGCGATAGAAGTTGAATGCAAGTTCCACATGTATACAGATTTGCTTATTTTGGATGTTGTTAAAATACCACTGGGGTTAAGGAGCACACTTGTTGTAACATATATCTTTTTGTTCATGTTTGCCAGAATATATGTTTTGCCTTTTCCCATTATTGACATTAACTAGCCATGGAAGTATCTGAATACTGTAAAAGCCACTCTAACACATCTCTACATAGTTGCCCAACAAATGAGAAATTCAGACACAGTTCTCTGAAGGGTCCAGGTTCACGTCCTCAACAGTATGTTGGACTGGTTAGGCTGCATGCATGGTGGTCTAAAATATCATCACTTGGATCATGATGAAAGACACATGCTCCATACACCAAAAACTAGACAGACTGTTTACTCCATGTGGCACAAGACTGGCTGTATCTTGAGATCAGATTTAGGTACACTGATTGCCCCTCCACCTGGTACGTATGGGAATAGTTATGTATGAATGTATTTTTGTATGTATGTATTTTTGTATGTATATATTTGGAGCTCAATTTCTGTAACTCAAAGATTTTTAACAGGTACGCTAGACCAGAACACAATATATCTTGTCATCACTACAAGAATATCAGAGAGATGCTAAAACAAAAAAAAAAACAACCCTCCTCACCAACAAATCAAATGTTGAATGGAATATTTGATGTATTCAAAGACTGGCAGCTAACATTTATCTAAAATTTAAGTCTGTTGAGCCTATTTTGGACAAAGAGTGAGAGGAAGATCCTTAGCACATCAGTCAGAAGTCCTCATCACTGACAAATTATGAAATAAAATCCCTACATTAGATACCAAAGTCTTAAAACCCTTCAGCCACTTTCTGGATTACAATTGTACTTGAGGAACACACGCTATGCTTCTTACCCTCTTAAACAAGAGTATTATATCTGAGGAAAAAAAAAAAAGCTACTTTATCAGCACACTTTTGCTGAGTACTGGTAAACAGCAAGGATAGTACCACAGCATACAACTATGCTGTTGTTCTGTATCTTTAGTAGCTTTTAGGCTAAACTAGCCAAACTTGTAGTGAAACAGAGGAGTGCTTACACAAGTCACTATCATCTGAATGTGACTGCAGTAAGTATCAGCTGTGGTAGATTATGTGACACTATGGACAAAAAAAGGGTAATTAAGATGTATACATATTGATGTGAACTTGAATTGGTAACTGACTCTGAGGGCCAAGAGTGCTCCTGGGCCTATTTTATTTGGTAGTTTATACAACGAATTTTTTTACCAGAGAGAAACACTGGACTAAAAAGAGAAAAGAAGGTGAATGGTTTTCTGCAGAGGCAGTAGGTTGAGCTGGCTTGCCATGCAAGCAAAGGAGCCCTTCTTGCAAGGGGACTGAGAGGTGGCTACTAACAGAAGAAGGATTCTCCTTTAGACACAAAGCACTATTAGGCTGCAGCCCTAAATTACTCCTGGTAAGCACACAAAAAAAAAGGTAGTTGAAAGTAATTTCAGGATGACGGATTCCACTCTGGGAACCAGACATCTGTCTGCACAGATAGATAGCAAGTCGTAATGGTGCAGGAGACACTGAAAGGCAGACTGCAACTAACTTTCAAGAGATATACCTCTGATTTATGAAAACGTCTAAATCCTATTTAAGGTAGGACTGATAACCTACTTCCATTCCAGCTACAGTCAAATACCTCGTTTTTTTTTTGTGTTTTGGCTTTGTTGTTTGTTTGGTTTGCTTTTTTTTGGTTTTTGGGTGGGTTTTTTTTGTTTGTTTGTTTTTTGTTTGGTTGGTTTTTTTCCCTTTAATGTATTTTATTTTATCCAAAACAACGGAAGTCACAGCTTAAATCATTTACCAGGCCTGTGGTGGAAGTTGAATAATCTAGTCTGAAGCCAGGAGAGTTGGGAGTTTTCTGGGAGGTCATTCTGTACACCTGAGATGAAGAGACAAAAAGCTGCAGGGTGGGAGACAGATTATGGAAGTGATTAAATGAAACATTTGGCTTATGACAGCAGGGGCTATAGATGACAATAGACCCCCCCCCGTCCATAAAAGCAATAAAAGCATACAGTGTCTGTGTATATGTAAGTGTGAATGTTGTCTGGTGGGGGCCTGACACTGAGGATGAAAACTATCTCCTGTTTCCCTCTGCGTCCAGACAAAAGAAAAGGGCTTGTGTGTATAGTTTGAAAGGAATAGAACTCAACTGAGTAAGACGGCTTCAGAAGAGTCGTTGAAGCTACCTTCTGTTTCACCCAGTGGAAACACCCTGTAAAATCATAAACACTGACTAAAATTCTAAATTTAAAACACATATTACTGCCATTTAAATCCCAATCTACATGGGCAATAAAGAAAACATCTGTATCATACCCTCTGGCAAACACACATAATTCATTAATAAAATGCTGAACTGTAAAAAGTAACAACATAACTTTCAGAGTTGCACTATTATTAGGAAACAGGAAAACACTTCATAGTTTTTTATAATAGCTTTTACCTATTCGTTTACTGTACTTTAGCTTTTACCATTTTCAATTTATACACTGTACTATAAAAGAAAAAGCACCTTATTTATGCCTCAGAAAAAAAACTGAAAAAATATTTAATTTTAGCAAAAAGTGTAACCACTGTTTTAAAAATTGCAGTGTTACTTTTCACTCCATTTTCTAACCTGTATTAAGAAATTATGGAAGAGCCTGAAATACATGTGAACAAACTGAAAGAACAAAAGGCAATGGTCACCACCATCCATTCATTAAAAAGAGAAAAATGTCTCTTGCTTTCATACTGGTAGCTTCAACAGTCTGAATTGTTACAAGTTCATCTATGAAAATATCCATGCAGAGTATGCTGCAGTCTGCAAGTGGAGATCACTAGTATATGCTTTTCAGCACTGGAAGACAGAGAGAGAGAACAGACTATGAGATAGATGTTTTTTCTTCCACGTGAAGAGTCTGTAGTTCTGCTCCTCTGCCCTATTCCCAAAGACAGAGTTCAGTACATCCACAGGGGTGTCAGAAAAGAAACAAACACACTGCATTGTTTTAGCAATTAACCATCACCACACTCCCTCTTTTGTCTGAACAAAGGGTGAAGGAATGCAGGAGCAGGTTGCAGAAATCTAAAAATCTCAGTTGTCACTGGGGTGAGCGGTGAATTTCCCTATGCTGCAAAAAGAGATGGCCCGCAGAGATAGTTTCTACAGTCTTAAAAGAGATTTTACACCAGGACAAAGCTGGGCCCTGCCAAAAACCATTGAAGAGTCAGGCAGTACTTCTGACAAGAGAAACTTTGCTGCCCTCAGCAGACATTTCTTCTCAACTAACTCAGTGTATGGAGTTATTTAAAATCTCCACCATCTACAGGTTGAGAGGCCTGGCACTTGTAGGTACAGCAGGGAACCTCAGCTCAAGGCAGCTGTTAGATGCTGAGTCCTGGTCCCACAAAGAGGTGCTCACAGGGATTTTTGTCAGAAGCTTACTGGGAGAAGGTTAGAGCAACTCTGTGCATGTGAAAATTATCATTTGTTACCACTCATCATTATAGCCTTCTGTGCAGAATTCCTTAATTCATACTAAAAATCATGAATCATCCTGACAAACTGTTTATCAGCTAAAGAAAACATGGCCATTTTCAGCATTTTCTAGCCCCAAAAGGTACGTTAGTTCCTATAGAGTTCCTGAACTAATGCTTGAGAAAATTATTTTTGCATTTTATTATGTAAATAGAAAAGTGTTGTAGCTTCATCATGATCCCAAAGACATCTTACAAAAATTAAGAACTTTGCCTTCAAGGAGTCTCAGTAAGCCTGAGTTATAACACCAGAGCTTTGCAGTTTAATCATGCCCTTTTATACAACATAAAAATGATTTTTTAGTACACAGAAGTAGTTCTTATTTAAATATTTGGGGACCTCTTTAACTATCTATTTTAGGAGGTTCCAGAGCAACCTGACACATATATTTAGCCACTGTATCTCTATATATAATTAGTAAATTTAACTGTTCAAAACACATCTGTGTCCCACATGCTGCCTCCAGATTTTTAATGCTGTGGAAAGAAGAGGCACACAAAAGGGCTCTCTTGCTTCAGTAATGATTTCCACTTGGACTCTAATACTGGCAGTCATGTCCTGGTATCATTGAAACCTTTTTTGTTTCTCTAAAACATTTTGCATTCTCTACCAGCACAATTTGTATATGTAATCACTTGGGCAAATGGTGATACATACAAATGAAAATGCCTAGAAAACCTCTAGGAATAATGTAATTAATTTTCTCTATTACTGTACATGGAGTAATTAAGAATAATGCAAAATTAACTAAAACAAAACAGCATTATTTTTCTTACCTATGTCCTCCTCTGTGACATATATTTATGGGTACTATTGCATTAGGTGTAGAGCAAATCCTTTGCAGTGGACATTACCCCTTTTACAACAGTGTGCTGCAGTAATCCATACTGGTTTATTCTTAAATCAAATCAAACATAATAGTTATGGCAAATTGAACAAGTAGATAATAAGTCTATTTTTCCCAGATCAGTAATATGAATATGTTGTCTAAAACTGTCTCTAATAAGGGCTTCCACGGGGTATTTCACAGTAAGACGTAGAACAAACAAACAAAATTCATGTAATAGACAACAGTGCATTGTTATGAAAACCTTCCTTCAGGATTTTCTTTCCTGTCACTGAATTATACTCCAAAACCTAAGAATTCTTGATCCATTTTAAGTGCAGATTTTTGTCTAGAGCCTTAGATTCTTTAATGTTATTTTCATTCATATTTATCCTGTTTGATATAAATGTTATTGAAATCATTGGGACTTCACATTTTAAGGTCCTTAAATGGTTGATATTTTAGAAGAAAATTATTTCAATCAGAAATTTAAGAGAAAATTTGTGTTTGAATCAGCAAACTTGAGTATTGTAACTCTACTGGTGACTGCGTACCTTGGAAAAGTTAGATTATGGGTTTTCATTTGTTTCTTTGTCTAAATGCGAAATGAGTATGATGTATTTCTCCAATCACATTCTGTAGTTTATCTTTGTGTAACACAATACTACATATTCAGCTTTGCTTCAAGGCTTTTACTAAAAGGCTGTGGGTTGTAATCCAATGGTCACATTTTCTTTGCTCTGCAGACTGGCAACTTCTCCTAACAGAAGCTTCTTTCAGCATTAGTGTAGATGCGTTTGCTTCTTGGAAATTAGAGGGCTTAAAATCCATGGCAATGGCTTGTGGAAGCAGCCAGGAATGATGTGTAATCTCAGTATGGTATGACTTGAAGCTTTGCAAAGCATCCTTTGTGTGTCACAGGCAGATTTTTAGCTACTGTATGTGTAGAAAAATACAGGTATAGGACAGGGACTCAAATGCTACTTACCCAGCATAACACTGATTAAGCCACTTAGCTATTAAACCGCACTGTAACTTCTCCAGCTTCTTAAGATCTATATATAAGCCTTCTTTGAGATATATATAAATTGGTTTTAAAAGTGTTCACTGAGGTCATTTTGGCTTCCCCATTCTGCACAAAATTTGGCTTCCCATAGGTAAATCAAAGGCTTAAATTCTTCATATAAATCACATCTGCAAATACAGAATTTCAAACTGCAGAAGGATGCAATTAAAGTGTAAATGGAATAAATAAAACTGGTTCTGCAGCTACGTATAGAAGCATGGAAATTCAATCCCTTGTTACATCAAGTCACAGATAATAGAACTAAGTTAAAAAGTTTTCTATACAAAATGCATCACACCTGTATAAGTATTTATGCATCATCACAAATTAATACCATATGGTGAAAATATAAATATCCCTTATGCAAAAATATTACACTACTGTAGAAGAAAAATATTACATTATATATACCAGCACATATATTTGTTATGCACTACATTTCATGAAACTCACTCCAGCAGATAAGTGGATTCAGAATGTTAATTATCTTCTGGACCATCAGATAGCTACTGCAGTGGTATGGCTACTGTTACTGCCTTAACTCAGTGCAAAGGATGGTGTTTGTCTTGGGCAATGTTGGTGCAGCAGCAAAGCCAGCCCAAGGTGAGCCAGCCACTGCTCCATCTCACCAGTCTCTTCTCACTGTTGGTTCACTCCTCACTGGAGCTGGTGCAGTCGTTTCTGTCACTGCTGGAGTGAAACGTTCAGGGAGCAAAGTGCAAACTCAAACAAACCAGACAATCTACCTGGCAGCAATACAAGTTCAAGGTATTCATACTCCTGTCATGTGCCTTTTGTTTTGTCTCCTGTATTTCTGGTAGCTTTCTGTGGGACTAATCAAACCATCAGTAACTGATACAGCTTCGGAAAGGTACAGGAGTTGTTTTCTTTGTTAAATCAGACCAACTGTGTGATGCTGTTTGCTCTAAAGAGTTCCTATACTCTCACTTTGACAACAGATATGAACTGAAGCCAGGGTTACAAGAAACAGTCAGTTGAAACAACTGACAGAGGCTGTCAGTTGTTTCAACTAGTATTGCCACTGAGAACATGGGGAACTGAACCCTGTGAGTAAAAATGCATGTGTAATTGCTAAAATTAATTAATTCCAGTACCAAGCTGGCTCAATCTCAAATATGCTGGCTCCTACTGTGCATTTCCAAGACGAAGTAACTTGCTAATCGAGATACAATAATATCTTAGTAAGGTATGAAGAATATGGAAGATGATATCAGGTATAGCAAGCCACAGTCAATCAGGAGAATTCAAATGAAACATCTTTAAAATCAGTATTATCTGACAAGGAGCTAGTGACCTGTCTAGGCTGGTGTGTGACCCTGCAAGGCTGAGCTCACTGCATTCGTCATAAACTTCATCCACATAAGTACGTGACAAAAAATCCTTTAAATAAAGCACTGCAGCCACCTAGCCCTGAAACGATGCAAGTGTTCAGGCACACTGATCACAGACTGGAATTAAGCAAAATCATTCCATGTATTTGTAGAACTTCACAAGCCAGTAAGAGATGGATCAGTTGAAGCCAAAAAGAGTAACAAACTGATTTCAGTAGCAGAACAACCAGAAATCATTAAAAGATACAGTGATCCATCAGTGAGTCCGTCTCTCTTGAGTTCATCTTTGCAATGTTGCAGGACAGTCATTTTTGCTTGGCTCATAATCAATTCTTGCTAATGCTATGTTCTCTGGTTCTGCCTAACACTGATGAGATAAGGAACAAAAGGATCAATGCTCTCATTGTGTTTACTACGAAACCAGTAATCAGGACTGAGGACTCAGTTCCCTAAATACTAATTAGACAAGTTTGCTCAAGTACCCATTTAGATGGCCGTAAATTATGAACAAACAGCGACAAGAAGATGAAGAAAACAATGTCAGTGTTAGAAAATGTGGACAGGATCAAATATAAACCTATGCCACTGCTGTATAAGGGCACTTCTAATTTTCCTCTGCAGTCAACTGCTGTGTCATTCCCAGCCCACAAATCATGTTGCAAACCTCACTTGCCTCCTATCAAAAATTCTCAAGTTAGTAATCATTAAGAAAAAAAGACTCTTATCTCACTGAGATTACCTGCCCATCTGGAGTCATACTCTGATTCCTGATCTTCTGAATAGTAAAGACAGCAAGGGAACCTTAGTAATACCACGCAGCAAAACAAGCTGTGACAGATATTCCTATTCTCCCGTCTCTAAAGGGAATTTTCAATAGGTCAGTCAGAATTTTGATGCTAGTTAACTACCAGAATTTCTGATTTTCCATTCAGCTACAGAACTAGCTGAGAAAAGAAAAACACACAACATAATTAAAAATGGAATGGAAAAAAGAAGAGTCAAAGCATGGTCACAAATGTACTTTTTATTTTCCAAGTGCACAGTAGTTCGAGATACTGCTTTTTTAAGAGGAGTGAAAAGATTAAAAGGAGATCTAGTGTGGCAGACTATGGCACAAGTATATCGTGCCAGTTACACTATCTTTCTCCCATGTGTTTGGTGCTGTCCAGTGTTGAGAAGAAGCTATCAGTGTACACATTCAGTTGGATAGTGTGTGCTCTTCTCATGAGCTGTTTTGTTACAGAGCTATTTGAGAACTGATATATTTGTTACTTTTAAATTCCCTGGAAAAAATCAGACTCCTAGATCAAGAAAAATGGATCCCTTTTGAAATGCCACCTGCACTGAATATGTATACATTCATTTTTTAATCACACTTACAGATACTTTATATGGAAAAAAAAAACAACATCCAAGCTCTTGATTACTGGTATTTAGTGTCAGCATGGTCACACTGGTAAAACACCAAATTATCAAATAAAAAAAGTTTTTCATCTCAGTTCTTCTGCTTGCTACAGTCTAAGAAACACTCTCCAAAATAAAAATCTTGTACTTCTGGTGCTTCTTTTATATGCGAAAAGAACAGTCTTGTGCCATCCTCAGTGATAGGAAGTGACAGGCAGAGCATGACATCACTCTTTGTTTTTAACTGCCTGCCTTCTGGTGAGTTTATTTCACTGTCAGTAAATATTATGGCAGTGTTAATCACATTTAGGTTTTAGGGAGACAGAAGCCTGGTGCTGAGTTTGATCCCAGAAGCTGGCAGTTCTTAGCTTTTGAAGGGAATCTTTGTTTCCAAATTTGACACAATGGCTGATTCACAAACAGATCAATAAGAATGTCTCAGAGAAATGCTAAAGGACACATCAAATGTCTAAAACCTCCAAAGCCATCCATGTGGATTTTTCCATTGCAGCTATGCCAGACAGACTCACCACTTAGGAAAGTATCAAAATCTGTAATCAAGAACACAGGTTTAGTCAGAAAGTAATTGACTGCAGATACTTAATTAAACTTGTCACCAGTCTGATAGCAGCTTTTAACAGCTTCCACAATCCTGTTATCACTACATCACTTTTCTTACTATCATTACACATGCAATGTCTAAAATAAGATAGGGTCAGCAAACCTACTACCAGAGAAGAAAGACATGTTTCTATCCTCCTACAGACAGCGAGAGTCTTTAAAATAAAGACGTGGAAAACCTACACCTTCACAGTATCCAAAGAGAGCAGAGATCCATGCTATGCTGTCTCCATTGTCTCTCTAGATTTAGCTAGCTTTCCTCATCCATCAGCTGGCTTTTTGGCTTCCCTCTAAGGAAAACACTGTCATTGATTAATCCAGTATTCAAACATGCTTTAATAAATATCACATCATTATTGTTATTATTAACTGGTACTACTAGTAGAGGTCCAAGTTCTGACAACACAAGTTTTGCATGCCCACAATAATAACTGGATAGCTACAAGGGCAGAAAATAGGTGCTTTCCACCTTAAAAAAAAAAAAAAAAAAAAAAAAAAGCACAGCAAGAAGTCTGGTCTTTTCTCTGTCCTTCACTAACACTTCCACTCCAGGTCACTTCTTTCAGGTGACTATTACCATGTACTAAGAGCCTGCAAACCGCATTTACCCAACTTCAAACCATAAAGGAATTACTTATTGGCTAATTCACACAGCAGCAGGGATTAATAAAACACTAATCTCTTTTGGTAAAACACCCTGTAAGATGTGGTTGAATCAACTGTTTCTTCCACAAGGCTGATTAATCCTTAGTGTTGCTCTTTCTGCTCTCCCTTCTCTGAGGTTTCGGTATCTTTTCATGCTTGGCTTCTTAAATCTGTAAACTGCTGATTCCGACTCAATAATTTCGATCCAGTCTACAATTTTACCTTTCTTATCTTGCATGGCTCAAGGCTTTCTAAGTACTTCCTCACAAGTCTTTCTCACAATTTTTGCCGAAGTCAGAGGAAAGGTTATTTGGTTGGGCTGAAAAAGAGGGTCTGCACCCCGATGGCACGGTGTAAGTAGCCTACAAACCCGGAACACTACGGGAAAATCGTCCGGACATCCATGCGGAGTAGGTTTTCTAGATGACACCTGCCTACAAAATTAATTTTCAGTTCCTGAAAGTGAGATGCTTATCAGGAAACGCTATACACGTTAACGAGAGTATGCGGGAGAATATCCCTGAACACTCCCACGTTATCATTATCCGAGTAAAACACTGAAAGAGTGGGATCGACATGTTCTGGGCGGGGCGGTGACGAGCCCGACCCGCCGCACCGCGCTGCCGTCCGAGCGCGTCTCCGCCAGCTGGCAAGCGGCGACAGTCGCGACATGACGTCCAGAATCAACTGGCCGGGAAGAGACCTCCGGGATCACCAAGTCCAACCCTCGATCCAACATCACTGTGAATACCAGATCGTGGCACATCCAGCCTCATCTTAAAAGCCTCCAGGGACGGGGAACCCACCGCCTCTCTGGGCAGCCCATTCCAGTGCCTGATTCACGCTCCAGCCGGCAACTCCCGCGGCCGAGGAGGAAACTGCTCTGGGAGCATTCCCGACGGGACTAGCCCGGGCTCCACCCCCGCGCTTAGAAAACCCACGGCCCGGCATCCGAGGAGCAAACACCGCCGGGGCGCCGCGAGGTGACAAAAGCGAATATCCCGGTCCGTGGTTTCCAAGGGTTCGCTCGCCGCTTTACCCGGGATATGCCGGGATTCCCTTCCGGAGCACGGGGCGCGGCACACCGGGGCCGCCCCGCCCCGCGCAGGCGCTGGTGGCGGCGGCGATGGGCGGGCGGGTGACACGCGTGTTCCGCACCTTCAACGTGGAGAGTCGCGCCCGCCGAGAGATCAGCAAGGAGAAGCCCACGCCGGCCCCGCGGCACCCCACTGCCCGCCTGGACACCGCGGCTGGTGCGTGCCTGCATCGCCGGGACGGGGGTAGCGGCGGGGCCGGCGGATGCGGGGCCGTGGCGCGGAGGAGGGGGCAGAGCGGGATGCGGGTGTGGGATGCGGNGATAAGGGCAATTACAGGGAGGTCAGTTGTTGGGGTAGGTGATGGGGGCAGTTGCTGAGGGTCAGCTACTGGGGCGGGCGGTGGTGCCGGGGGGGTGAGGAGGGCAGTGATGGAGGTGGTGATGGGGGTGGCTGATAAGGGCAATTATGGGGGGGTCAGTTGTTAGGGTAGGTGATGGGAGTGGCTGATAAGGGGGTTAGAGTAGGTGATGGGGGTGGTACCCAGCGTGCCACAAGCGTGCGTTCCCCGCTGTGCTGTCGGTGGCAGGTGACCCACGGCAGGTGTCTGGGCAGTGCTGCTGTGTGTGAAGCGATGTTGTTAAAGCCAGAGCTGTGGGAAGAGTGCCACCGTCCTGAGAAGGCCTGTGCCTCCTGGGGAAATGATGAGCTGGCAGAACTAACAGAGGGGAGGCAATTTGACTCAGATCTATCTTTTCTCCTTTTTTTTTTTTCTTTTTTCTTCCCTTTTTCTCCTCCTCACTGCCTTTAGATTGCGCAGAAATAAAAGAAGAAATTTTAAGGAAGGACAGTAGGCTTCTCACGTTGCTAAAAGATGTTTATGTGGAGTCCAGAGATCCACCGGTACAGGTGAGTNAGGTGTGGGATGCGGGATGCGTGGGCGGGAGCCCGGGAAAGTGGCGGCATCGCGGTGGGGACGGTGACATTGAGAGGGGAGCGCGGGGCACGCCGGGAGCTACCGGGGCGGGCGGCGGTGCCGGGGGGTGAGGAGGGCGGTGCTGGGGGNTGGGGGTGGTACCCAGCGTGCCACAAGCGTGCGTTCCCCGCTGTGCTGTCGGTGGCAGGTGACCCACGGCAGGTGTCTGGGCAGTGCTGCTGTGTGTGAAGCGATGTTGTTAAAGCCAGAGCTGTGGGAAGAGTGCCACCGTCCTGAGAAGGCCTGTGCCTCCTGGGGAAATGATGAGCTGGCAGAACTAACAGAGGGGAGGCAATTTGACTCAGATCTATCTTTTCTCCTTTTTTTTTTTTCTTTTTTCTTCCCTTTTTCTCCTCCTCACTGCCTTTAGATTGCGCAGAAATAAAAGAAGAAATTTTAAGGAAGGACAGTAGGCTTCTCACGTTGCTAAAAGATGTTTATGTGGAGTCCAGAGATCCACCGGTACAGGTGAGTGTGTCTTTCTGTAGGAGCCACAGCAGCATCGGCTCTGTGGTTTTCAAACTCAAAGCAAATTCTGTGTCAAGAAAAATGCTCTGTCAATGCCTGAAAGCTGCCTTCTTTTGGTAGATAAGAGCGATGTTTTCATTACTCTTGTATATGTCAGTAGCAGTGTGTCTCACCCTGTGTTTTAAACCTGTGATGGATTTGGATTATATAAGCTTTTCAGTGCTTGCACAGTCTTCCTTTTTCACATCATCTCGATCCTATTTTTCCACCTAATTCCCACTTCTGCTTCTTCTAAGGCAAGACAGTTGCCCAACGTTTTTGCAAAGATGCAGGAGTTTGCCAGAGTTTGCTTGTGGAATTGTTAGAAGATATTGGGACTGCTGTGGCAGCAGGGATGTGGTAGAGGACAAAGATGTTAACACTTTAATGGAGTCATTAACTACTTATGTTAATGCCATACAGCACAGAGACTTTTTCTTATATGGATGAAGAAGTGCCTTTGATTTTTTTTCTGCATAACCTTACAGGTTGTGTGGTTATCAGTTTCCTTATTGCCAGTGGCTGCAGTCTTTGACTTTGGAAGGCAAAGTATACTTCTTCTAGTAAAATGCCGACTGCCATTCAGTCTCCTGTTTTCCATCCTGTTATGTTATGGCTTGTGCATTTTACCTGTTGCATTACTGGACCACTTTATTCCAGCTACTAATTTTTATAATCATCTAGCAAAATTCCTAAGTCTTTCTAATTTGCCACTTAGATAGTATTCAACTCTAAAAATATTTAAAATGCAAACAGATTTCTTCAGTCTCTCCCTGAAGTTTCTAAGTAATCTCTATCCTTAGTTTTCATAATAGAGGTTTAAGACTAATATTCAAAGTGCTGAAGGTCTAATTTCAGCATCTTTCAATATTCATTTACAAGCCTGTCAAGAGAGATTTGAGAAAAAGCCAAAAGTGGAACAAATCTTTGCTTGATTCTTTTCCTACTCTGAGGCTGCTGCCACATAAGATTTGCTCGCGTGGTGTGTCTGTTTGCAGGTGTTAGGAAGAACATGACTGATGTGCAGCCAAGAGACTTGTGGGCAAAACTTAATCCAAAAGCTTCCTTCCATTCCTGATGTTACCCTGACAAGTTTGCATTGTGTACATTATGTATACATACCTCTCTGTATGTTTGGTATGTCTGTCTGTGGCAGGTGAAAAAGCACCAGCTTGGGAGTCCTCGGGAGTCATTTATTTAAGACTTGAAAAATTGTTCATTATCCGAGCACAATTTTAGCACAAAGTAGAAGGAAGACATGGAGGACAGATCAGACATTCCCTGTAGTTTAGAAACAGACACACAGATGCTGTAGCATCCACATCAGTTTTCTCAGCATGTGATGTAATACTGAGTGTGCACTAATCAGTCGCTGTGGACTCTTGATTACTTTAAAAGTACTTTTTCTTAAATTTAAGAAAGATTTGTGTCCTTTTTTCCCAGTGTCATTCACGGGTTAAATCTTAATAAAAGGCAATATGACGAAGACAAAACAGGTTGAAAATTACTTGGAAATATGAAAGGACCTTGGAGAGGAGACTTTGTGTGTCTTTGTGCTGCAGTAGTCATGGCAATTGAACTCCATATGATGCTGCAAAATATTTTATTTTTGTTCAGCAAAGCTTGTTCTCTAGACAGAGCAAAAATAGGAATACTTTTAGTAGCAAAGATAAAATTTGGAAAAGAAAGAGAAGAGAGAGTATATGAAAAAAATTTTCAGTGGTTTCAGAAGGATACCAATTTGTATGTTGGTTTTTTTTGTTTGGTTGGGTTTTTTTGGTTTTTGTTTTCTGGGGTTTTTTTGTTGTTGTTTTTGTTGTTGTTTGGGGTTTTTTGTTTGTTTTGGTTTGGTTTTGGGGTTTTTTTGGCTCCTTTGCAATGAATCAGTATCACTTGTTAGGTTATCTGCATCTACATTTGGCTACCGAAATGTGTAGCTTACCTTGTATACAGGGCTATCAAGTCTGTACAACACTTATGAGTGCAATGTATGGGAGCTTTTCTGCATTTGGTTGGCAGTTTGGAGTGGACATTGTGTGTAGAATGGTTGTAGAAGAAATTACAGTCTTTGTGATATCAAGAAACAAGGCTGCCTGAGATTTTTGTGTGTATATGTGAAAATGGGGAAAGCTAACAGAAAATGCATAGTAAACAGAACTGTTGTTAAGCTCTTTTTGTTTTCCTTCCCACAATTAGGTAAAAGATGGAAGTAGCGAACATCTTCCACGTAAACAGGAGGAAAAGAGACTTACAAAACTAGGCCATTTGGAAGCTGTAGATGTTAAGAAGGTTTCCAAAGGCAAAATTTCCCTTGTGGAGGCTCTGACACTTCTTAATAATCACAAACTACATCCTCGAATATGGACTGCAGAGAAAATAGCAGCAGAATACAGTCTGGAACTGAAGGACGTCAACTCTCTTCTGGAATTCTTCGTTCCTTTCACCATACAGGAATTTCCTAAAGAAACCAAAAAAGCTATAAAGTCAACATAAAAATACTTGCCAAAACCTTGTGTGATCTCATTCGCATCTTAATTTTACTCTTAAGTATATTCAGTGTCTGAAAGTTCAGTGTGTCATCCAACAAGGCTGCTTCCTTATACCAGTGAGATTTATTCAAGCAAGTCCATTCTGTATTGGATGGCTTCCATGAAATGCAGCAATTACAGTTTGTAAACCAGAATATGACTAGTAAGTGATAAGAGAGCATGCCACACAGTTCTGATGATCCCATTCAAATGTTATGAGTTCAGTTAAAGCACTTTAACAGATTGCCTTTCTTAGCAGAGACTTCCTGGCCTGCAGCTAAACAGGTGCTCTGCAGGTATTAGCTCTGTAGTTTCATGTTGCAGCATTCTTCCAAGGACTTGCTGTCAAGGTCTGTGTATTTCTTTTGTATAAGAATGCAATTGTAATTATACTTTGTAAGGAGGGTTAACCACAAGATCATTTGGGAAATTCAGCTGTGTCAAACATACAATAAAAAGAAGATGAGTAGCAAGAAGGTCTCTTTCTGGTGCTGCAACAGCAATGACTGATGCACAAGTCCTTTTCTGCTGTACTCTGATATAGCATAAAGTACCTGCACCTTCCTAGGTGCTGTCAGTCAGGGAGTTTGTAAAGAGTTGATGATACAGCATCACTCTTTCAGCAGTCCCTGGCATCTGCTGTATGACAAATAATGTTTCATATTAATAGGTGAAATGCAACTGGATCTACTAACTGGACCCACTAATAGGTCTTCTGTGAATGTGTACCCTTCCTATTACAACAACCTTTTTTCCCTGTGGAGACCTTGTCTTGACTGACCCAAATGTGGGCTAGATCAGGTCATGTTTACTTACAGCAAATTACCCACATGCTATCAAATTACAAACTGAGGTAGTGGTGTTGAATTGCAACCTTGATACTGTGACTATTCAGGTCTGTATAGGTAAGACATTTTGTACTGATGATTAATACTGTAGTGAAAAGTGGTTCATGGTTTCCAGATAAGCTGGGGATGAGGGCCAGCAGATAATCAGAACTGCTATTTAAAAACGCATTATGGTTGCCTTCATTCAAAAAACAAAAGCTTAATTTTATGTGGCACTAATATTCCTAGAGCCCATCACCAAAGAAGGTGAATTTATTAAAATGGTGTCAGTACCAGGTTTACAATATAACTTTCTTTTCAAGAACTTTCCTCCCTGGTCTTAGATTTTGATGCCTGGGAAATACTTTACCAAGAAGATGATCAGCTTTATTTTTTCACAGTAAGATTCTTTTCACTTCTCTGAGTTGGAATGTGGTATTTACAGTACAGTTTGCCACAGTGTATTCAAGGTTTTGCTTGATTCATTTCTGAAGTACATAACACTGTACCGTGGTGGAAGATGACACTTAAGTGCATTGTATAAAAATTCAAAATTGTTAGTTTTTGAATGTGGGCCTAGGCTTTTCATTCATTCTGTTATATCATGGGGTACAGAGCGGCACTCTGAAACTAATGCACCTGAGTTATGCACCACATTGATACTTCTTTGCTTTGCACAAAATACTCTTATTGTATAGAATGTTGTAATAGAAATGCTTCCTTATTTGTGTACTGCTCATTGTAATATTCAGAAAACAGCTGTGGAATGAATTTGGTACAGATACTGTTGATATTATTATTGGAGATGCTGCAATTTCCTTCTTTAAAAATGAATCTTTAATTATGGATTCGAGTTCATTAAGAGCACACTACAACCAGCACCAGACATCAGTGTAACCATGCCCCTTTCACCGCTTTGATATGTATTTTGGCATCTTCTGTCTGCCTTTGTGAAAAGTGTTGTGATGTGCCTGCACCGTGACAGTGCACTGTTTCACACTGAATGTCCTGAGAGGCATTGCTTACACTCTTCAGCAGGTACATGCTTTGGGACATGTGGTATTCATCACGGTCAGTGCTCCAGCCATACCTTCAGGACAAAATTCTGTCCATAAATGTGATGATTGCAAAGCTATTCCCTGTTTCTCTTAAGCCAGGATCTCTTTCTCAGGATGTAAGATCCACAGTGGGGAAGCAGAGGTCCCACAGCAGAGTTGGCCTAGAGATCCATCTCCCTGGAAGCAGGTAAAATGGTGGCCCAGAAGGCTCCTCCGGAGCAGGGAATTTCTCTTGCAAAGTGTGTTCACTGCAGGAAAATTAGATGCAATGCAGTTTGCCTGCACAGATTGTTCTGCTGGTCCCCTGCCCCACCTGCTGGGCAGTGTCAAACCAGCATTACAAAGGTATTGCCGATGGCACAGGATCATGTAAAATCTGTACCATTATCCATCCAAATTACAATCTGATTGTTTAGCTTTTCATGTGTCTTCAGACATGGAGCATTTTAGTTGCCTAAAGCTTGGATCTTTACTCTGGTGGGAAGGCCTGTACCTGTTCAAGCACTGTCAATGCTCCCATCTTGTGCTGTGTAGGCTAGAGCAGGTAGGCTAGGCAGACCTGACCACTGCAAGTATGTGTGCTTAACAGTGTTCCAGCAAGTATGCATTTGAAGATAATGCTGTTTTTTAGAGTTGATGTCTAGGACAAGACTACTCTCACTGTTGTATCTTTTCTAGAACTACTTGGTTCCTTTTTTGCAGTTTCAAGGGATTCTGTACTCATCAGTTACCTGCTTACTAGTTTCTAATTGGAAGAATAATGGTATTTGCTTTACCCTTCAGACTTGGTTTTATCTGTGTCCCTTTCTGTGTATGTCCCTTCCCATAGCTGTTTGGCTGTCAGCTTAAGAAAAAGGTACTCTTCAGGTAACTGTTTTGAAGAGGTAACTATGGGGAGTTTGTGGGAACCTGCAATTCAGTTTTCTCATATGTGAGGAATTGGTCATGTCTCATTGCACCAAATGTAGCTTAGGTGGTTTGGCCACCATATAGAATCATTACATTTGGTAGGGAACAACCTGTCTCGCTCAAACTGCTTTTTGCTTGTGGAATTAATGTAAACTGTGCATCAAGTAAGAGCTTTGTAAGCCTGTAAGGTATTTGTTTAATTTCCAGTGTAAAGGGTACACAGTTGACGAGCTCCTTATATGTGGCGTTATTATACCAGTTTTCCAAATGTCACTGAATAAATTCCAGGCTGCCTTGGGCACCGAGTGAACACACATGGGCAGGCTGAGCCTCACTTGGAAGTGAGAGTTGCATTCCTGGTGAGAAATAAAATTGAATTTCTTCAGGAGAGTTCCAGCAGGTATGCTGGAATTCCTGGCTTGCTTTTTGGTTTTTTTTAAGTTTCTTTAGGGGAGCCTGTAGCTCACTTACCCATGTTTTCTTGGGTATAGACCTATTTCTCTAGGCTTGTTCTATTGTTAAGTCTCGTCTCAGCCTTCTCCAGCCAGTCTTCTCTGCTATGAAAACTTCATACAGTTGCACTCTACTAGCTCACATGCAACTGTTGGTTCTATTCTGCCCTTTCAGTATCAACAACCTATTTTATTTCTGCAGAGTTCTCTTGCCTTCTAGGAGTAACTGAGGTAAAGATGAGAGGATGGAGAACATGTTTCGCCCTGCAGAATTTTTGAACAGAACAGGTTTTCAAAAGGAATGTGGCTTTTACATCTTCAAAAGCTGCTCTTTTGGGATATGTGACCCTAAGTCATCGTTTTCTATCTCACTATGTATTAATCGTAGGTTGGTTCTTGTGATCCAGTGGTGAGATAGCAAGATTGGAACTTGTGAGGAAGGAAAGAGTCTTACTCTGCTTTCCATGCAGGCTAGTCAGAGCAACCTTCAGTACAAAATATGATCTTTCTGTAGCCTTCCAGCACAGGGAACTGGTCTTTTAAACTGCCTCATGTGTGTATTGAACTTAAAAAATGGAATTTTGTATTGAAGAATGGAGTCAAAGCTCAAGTAGTCATGAAACAGAATAAAAATGCAAAAGATAAAAAAGGTGGCTGTCTCACCTTGTTTCATGTGAGCATGATGCTTGCATGTTTGAGACTGCATGAAGCTTCATGTTTCTCAGCTCTGTTCTGGAGCTCCTTTTTAAACAGTTTTCTGGTTCTTAATCGAGTGGTGCCAGTGTTGAACTGACAGGGGAGGCCTGACCAGAGCAGGTGCGCTTCAAGTGTAAACAGGTTTTGGCATTTGGGACTGTGGCAGTTGTACACCAACTGATGTGCTATTAGTAATCAAAACACAATGTCAGTGCCTGTTATTAAATCTGTTTCCAGCAATCTACAAGTCTAATGAATTCTGTGACCTTTCACAGTTTAGGTACTGTTGTGTTGTTATCAGAGCTAAGTGTTTTCTGCTGAAAAAAAGCACAAATCCCATGGATTAAATTCTGTTAGAAATTTAACATTAATTTTCTTGGTCTGAAACAGAGGCTGAGATTTACACAGCAGCACCACTAAGTAACAGCACCACATCTGTATTATGCTGAAGCGAGAGCACCATGGTGCTCCTGTGGCTCGGCAGGGTGGAGTGGGATTTGATGTGTCTACTGCCAGAAAAAGGATTTGAAAAATAGGTCTAGTAAGGTGCTTCTTTTGTGGCAGTTGTGCAAAATCCCCTTTGGGTGTGGGTCACTTCAGTTGCTGAAGCTCTGTCTTTAGATGAGGTGTTTTACTCCTGACTGGAGTAATGCTGCATTACCCTGAAGGGAAGGAACTGTCAGGACAGACCCCATAATCATGTCCTATAAGGATTCCTTGAATGGGACTAGGAAGTGTATGGTGTCTTGTAGGAGCAAGGCCACTATTTTCAGTAAGCTGAGGGAAGTGATGGTGTGGCTGAATGAATCTCTACTTTTGAAGCAGTCATTCACTGGCACCCACACCTACGAGCTGGGATCATGCGGAGATTGAGGGATACCACTGATGATGAGCTACACATGGTGCTGGTGAAAAACATATTCAGTCCTGGCTAGGAGCTGCTATAACAAAGCCTGAATGTAAAGTGACAGCTGAGAGCATTTCTTACACAGAGATTGGGCCTCTGAAGAAAGGATAACAGACAGTGCTGGCAACCTGGGAGTGCAGAGCTGGTTATAATTACCTCTATTGGCAGAAGGAATAACAGATAAAGGTGGAGTCTTTGGGATATTTTGTCTGACCTACAGTATGCCCTTTTGTTAATTGCACAGGGCTTTGTTCCCAGGAAAATCAACACTATGGTTCAGGACTCAAGCAGTTTTGACTCTGCCCCGGCCATGTGTTGGGTATGAAGTAGAGGCAGAGCGATGAAGCAGGGGCAGAGCACAGCAGCCCTAGGTGGTCAGATCTTTGTTCAGCTGCTGTATGTGTGGGAGCCGTGTTGTTGTTGGCTGGACTTCGCAAACGACGATTTTGGGATAAGCCTGCGCAATGGATTTTTTAGGTGAGGCACAGTGTGCGCAGAACTGGCCCCACCCCCTTTACTCCTGAGGTTCATCTTGCCACGGCCGAGCAGCTCGGACGGCGACAGCGAGTTCCTCCAGGATTTGAACCAGCGTCCTCAGAGGAGGAGCCGGCTCCACAGGCGGGGGCCTACGCCACTCGGCCAACGCCCGCCACCTCGCAAGTGTAACATACAAACAGAAAAGCAATAATGTCAGGCTGTTGAGCAATCCTGGGAGCCCATGTGGCTCAGAGCACCAGGGGAAGACCTCGCCTTATCCTCTCTGCCACAAAATGACACAAAGGTGGCACTGCAGCCACGCCTGCAACATGAGCTGGGGCAGGGGGAGCCGTGTGCTGCACGTGTGTCACTCTTCATTGCTGTCTGTCCTGGCCTCCTGTGTTTGCAGCACAGTGCTATAGCCCAAAGGATGGTACAGGCTTGATGGTTAGGTGTCTCCTCTTAAAAAGTGGGGTTGTGGATTTGCATCCACCTTAAGGTAGAGCAGAAGTTGAATGCTAGGTAGGAGTCTAGCTTTGCAGTCTCCATGTCCCCTAAAAGATGCAAACTATGGATCTCATTTAGTTTTGTTTGTTTTTTCCACTTTGATCAATCTCAAAAAGAAGTGCTAAGATTTTTCTTATACAAAAGTTTATCCAGGTACTAATTACTACCATTCCCACCATTATCTAATTCCAGTCCTCCCATTCCTCCTGCTGCTTCGTTGACAAGTATAATCTGTCAGGTTTCTAGTCCTGTTTCACAGATAGGCAATTAGTTGTGCACAATGAGCGAGACTGATCTACTGTCTATGAAAGCTACAGTGAAACTGGAACAAATAGAAAGCAAGTGCATTGAATAGCAATGAATCAATGTAAAAGAGGCTACTGAAGATGTCTTTGGGAAGAAATAATGCCACAGTCTTGGCTTTGCTTCTTCACAGAGAAGGAAAGTGGGAATAAATTTTCTACTGTGTTCTGCCTTTCTCAATTAGCTGTCACCAGTTAAAGATTTCCTTTGTGGGAATGAATTCACAGTTGTCGTCACTTAACAAAGATAAATTCTATCAGCTCACTTCTGCACATGCAATACTTCAATATTAAACCCTTTTTATATTCCAAAGTTTTCATTAATGTAGCAATTTGAGAAACAGCCATTTTTCTTGTGACTCTCTTAATCGGTTGACATTTAATCATGGTTTTTTAACCCTTTTGAAATAAATGTACTGGTGTGTACATTTTGAATAAATAATGATTTGAATTTTACCATGGACATATAGCTATGATTAAAAACTGAGATGTTGCTACATCTGTTCTTTCAGCAAACAGCATAAATACCTGTTTATGATGCATAGGGTCCATGACATACATAACTCTCTAGCCTTCAGAAAGCAATGAAACTTCAATGTTTTGGAGACACCCTAAAGGAAAACCATAGTTTTACTGACAGGGCACCATGGGCAACCCTTGTTAGATTTTTAGCCTCAAAATTGTGTCTTTTCTGTCGTTCTGCTGCTGTGGAACTTGTTATAGAATTCACCCCTTGCTACAACATCGCACTGTAGCATAAGGTGTCTAATTTTGCCAAAAAAGTGTAGTTAGTTCTCAGCCACGAACAAAAGCTGAACCATGCCTACTCACATCCTCTTGAGTTTACTGCAACCTAAAACAATAATTTGAGCAATATGAACTGCTTCCTGTGCTTTAGCCACTAGATACTTTTGAAAATGAAAGATGAAAATGTCGTTAAAGTCAAAATGCAGAACGTATTAATACAAAACATACAGAGCTTTTGATGTGCTCTTACTCCTTTCTGTCTTGAATTTAACTCTGTGACAGTTTTGGTTTTAGTTTTTAACACCATGAAATGCCTTTGCTAAAATAATCATTTATTCTTAATGAAGTGATAGCACCTCCTCTGCCTTCCCCTGCATTGATCATTTCAGCTTCCTGAACGAGGGAGGAAAATGGTAGATAAATGTCAGGTTGCAAAATGTATCATGAACAATTTTCAAATGCTACATCCTTTCTACATCGGGCACTAGGCATGGATAACGTTGCATTTGTGCAGTCTTGATCAAAGGTTTCTTTCAAGTGGAAGACCAACTTGAATCTGAACTAACTTTACATGCTGCTGGTTTTTATGATAAGAAAAAACAATTCTTTAAGTGACAAAAATCCAGTGTGCATTTCAATTGGTCAAATTGTTTCTATGGTTGCAGAGTGGTTATCTAAAGACTCAGATGAAAAAATGTGGCTTAAAGATTAGAACACGGCTTATCTGTTGCCTCCCTTCATTAGATACACTTGATAAAAATGAAGTTCCAGGCTGTGGAGGAGATACAGGCAGATGGTTTTGTTGCTGAATCCTTGCCAATAAGCCCTCTCTGAAAAAAAACAAAACAAAACAAAACAAGAAAAAAACAAACAAACAAACAAACCAAACCAAACCAAACAAAAAAAACCCCACAAAACTTCTCCAAAGCCCTGCCAAGTCTATATATGCTGCAGGTGGACATAGTTTTGGTTTATGTTGTTAGTTAGCAAAGCTTTTAACTGCCCCCAGAGATTTATAAGATTATCATTAAATTTATGCAGGGACATCTCAGGGGATCTCTTTGCATCATTTGCGAAGGTGACTTACTAGGACGAACCTAAATGTAAACTGTGAGAATAATATTCATTTATTCTGTGTTCTGCAAGGAGACTTCATCTCACAGGTCTTAGATAAGTCATCATGCAAAACATTACTTAATTTACTGTTATGTTTTTCTCTGGTTTGCCATTAGGAATAACGTTTTTTTTCCCTGAGGTTTGCTAACAGCAGAATAGGAATAAAAGAAATATAAGAACTTAATCTTGATTTTCCTAGGCATGCACTTCTCTTCTTATACTACAATAATATTTCTATTTCACTTTTTAATTTTACTTATAAGATTGCAGATCATTAGGAGCATCTATAATGTCTGTAATACTTCCAGAGCTTGTCCTTAGTCCGCCAAAGGTAACAGCACTGGAATAATGAGTACTGCAGTCTTACTGAGCTGCAGGACCTACATTACAGTTTTAACAGTGGCTGGGCAGCCTCTAAGTCAACTGCAGTTACCCATCGAGGCATTTGGGATCTAACAGGACAAGGACTGATCTTGGAAGAAGAATGAAGTGTTTCTTTTGGAAAAGAGGAAGACCACTTGCATCCTCAAAACATTGGGTAAAATGTAAACATTTTTTAATTCATAGGATCAGAGGATAATTTAGATTGTAAGGGAGTAATTTGTCTTATGCAGTCAAGCTTTGAATACTTCCAAGGCTGGAGATTCTACAACATGGTCAACCCATTCCAGTGCTTAATTACCTTCAAGGCAAAAGTCATTTCTTTACAGCTAGGTAAAATTTCCTGTTGCAACTTTTGACTGTTGCCCATTGTTGTTCTGCTGGAAGAGCGGAAGACAAAGAGTGAGTCCATATTTCTTATGCCTGGCCAGATGTCTATTAGCATCACCAAAATATTAAAAATTATGGGGAAAGAAACTTGGTTCCATCCATCTATGCTTTACTCCTTTGCTTGGAATGTCACTCTTCCAATTCTGATTTCTACTGGGAACTAACTCTATTGCCTCATCTATAAAACATGAGCAGAGAGAAAAGGTACTATAATGTAGCTTAAAAGACTAAGAAATCATTCAACAGGATACAAATATACAATTTAAGGGTTATTCCTGCAATAACACCATCATTCTTCCTGCCAGCTTGCATGTTTTCTCTGTAAATAGTGTCCCAGGCAATGTGTTTCTCTTTGGACAGCAGCAGCCAGGGCTGTGGGTGGGTGAACAGAGAAACAAGAGCAAAAATCCAAACAAAACTTATCCCTGCTGTTTATCTGTGGTTTACCAATGGAAATAATATTGCCTTATTTAATGAACAGTAATGTAGAAAAATTAGATGTAAGCTCACAACTGCTCCTCTGAAGTAACATTTTTTGGTAATAAGATTACAAGATCCACATTACAGTCTGAGCACGTTATGAAAGGAATTGTTTCCATTTATTGCATACTTAAAAGATCCACAGTTGTTACTCATTTTCAAAGGCACTAAACTTTATGAAATAGTTGGAAACAAGTCTGCTAAGGCTGTTATGATGCCTTGGTTCCATGTTTTAATATTATTGATACATAGGCACAAGCAAGGTCATATTTTACTTTCAAGTTCTCCCACATTTACTCAATGATACCACACACACAAAAAATCTAGTTTCTTAATGCCTCGGGTCTACATCAGACATATGAAGAAATCTGGCTGCAGTGACTGGCACCTCTATTTTTTGATCATTGCCTTAGAAGCATATACCAAATTGTTGCCATTATATTACTTAAATCACTCCAGGAAGACCCTCTGATAGTCCTGTGACAAATACACATTTGTCTTTCTGGTAAATGTTCATCTTAAGTTCAGATCAATGATAAAAGAAAGCCAAAAATTCTGACCTGCCACAAGAGGACTGTTAAGAGAACTGGTGAAGTCTAATCTGTGCCAGTGCAGGGGAGCACCATTATTGAGTGAATGAAACGAGCTAGACTCTCAAGTCCTGATCCAGCAGTTTAGATATGTGAATATTTATTTACATAAATAGTCAGGTTTCCACCAACAGAAAGGATGATGTGATCAAAAATATCCACAATTAGGTCTTAAGATTAAAGCATCTATGAATTTCTTGGAAAGAAGGCTAATTCAGTTAAGATTCTGCTGTTCGGGGTTTTTTTTTTGACTGACAGATAAAAACATTGAAATACACTCTTTTGTGAATGTGTGAAGTGGCACCCTGTGAAGACTTCTGAGCAGTAAAAGGCATGATAATGCTGAAATTGTGTGCTATTGATCTGACCATGTGAACACTCTTGAAGTACAGATGATCTTAATAAAGTCAATTAACCTAACACCCTAGAGCCTTCCTTTTAACACACAGTATACAGCATAGCGGTACATTATGAAATCTCTGACACTACATCCTGAGTCAGTGAATGACAGTGAACTTTAAAAGAGAAAAAAGATACGTTACTTGCAAACAAATACGATTTATTTCTGCACAACAGAGAAAGACATGTACACATAAACATGTGGTATTATCATTCTCTTATTACATTTTGAGAACAGTCTAAGCTTACTCAAGTGTGCTAAGCTACATTAGGAAAGACATAATATCCCTGTTCTTTTTTGCCATCTCTCAAGAGAGACTGTAAAATCTCTGGATCATCAATTTGTGCTGTGTCAGATGCTGACACTGTTGTGTGGGTTGGTTAGATCCCAGTACGTATAAAGGCATTTCACCTGCCTGTACAGAGAACATCTGTATGTGAAATGAAAAAGAAACGTTTCCAGCAGGTTGAGGGAGGAGATTCTGCCTCTCTACTCCAATCTGGTGAGGCCCCACATGAAGAACTGCATCCAGCTCTGGGGTTCTCAGCACAAGAAAGACATAGACTTGTTAGAGTGATCCAGAGAAGGTCCATGAAGATGATCAGTGGGCTGGAGCCTCATTACTTACTGAGTAAGTGCTGAGAGAGTTGGAGTTGATCAGCCTGGAGAAGACAAGGCTCTGAGGAGACCTTATAGGTGCCTTTCAATACATAAGGAAGGAAAGAGGGAACAGACTTTTTACATGGGCAGATGGTGATAAGACAAAACAGAATAGCTTTAAATTAAAAGAGGGTCAAAATAGACTAGCAATAACTAAGTTTTTTTCTGATAAGGGTAGTGAAACCCTGAAACAGGTTGCCCAGAGAAGTGGCAGATGCTCCATCCCTGGAAACACAGGTCAGCTTGGATGGGGCTTTAAACAATGTGATCCAGTTGAAGATGTCCCTGTTCATTGCAAAGGGATTCAAAAAAATGACCTTTAAAGGTTCCTTGCAACCCAAACTGTTCTATGATTCTGTGAAGGTTAACCTAATTCACGTGTACCATCAACAACTAGAAAGCAGCAACACTTTATCCCTTTTCACTCACTATTATACACAAATTGGATCTTCATCCAGATTTGTCACATAGGGTAGGTATCAAAGATTTGTATAATATTTAGTGTTTAGAAAATATTTTATCATCACTGTTGAGTACAATTTGCATTATTCCAATTTTTCATGCCAATGTGATTTGTATGGCAGCCCACATATGCTAATTAGAGAATTTCCCTAATTTCCCTCTAATGCTAATTAGAGAATTTCTGTCAGTGAACTGCCCTAACGTGACTTAAAATGTACAGCTTAATGTATTAAATGTGTTTAAATTGCTTATACTTTCCATTGTATACCAGGGAGTAATTTGGTATTAACTGCAAGTGTTTACAACAATTTTTAGATGCACATATTCTAATTAAAGTAAACATCCAACATGTTGGGCAAGGATGAGTCATACTTCACAACAGCTCTACAGGGAAGAAGATCTGAATAGTGTATTCTTCTAAAGCAATGCCCAACAAGAATAAATTGTTTTCTTTTGTGTGACATGTATTTTGTTCTGCTTATTGCATGCCTAAAGGTTTAGTTAGCATAAAAGCATGAAGCCTGGGCATACATACTGCATGGGACAAGCATAGCACTTGCAATGGAGGGCTGGAGGGAGCTATTTGAAAACTCAGTTGATTAGGTTTTGTTGCTAAGCACAAAAGCTACTCTATGTGTGTTTTTGTTACTCAGGAGCAAGGTACCAACATATGCCACTGTAGTTACCATGGTTTCCACTCAGCCACAGCGCCCTCTTGGAAAAGAAACAACTTTAGTTTTATATCCATTACATATATGTCTTAGGTATCTTAAAACCAAAATTGCAACTTGAACTATCTATGGACAGATAGTCATGATTTCATTTTTTGAACACAATATATATTTTCCCAGACCTACAAGCATTGCCCCCAGCAAGGTTTGATAATAACCACACTCACTGAGAAGCCTTTTCTTCAGAGCACTGAACCTGTTGAACATTGCAGGTTATGATGCAGCCTGTGGATGTGTGAATGGATTGTACAATTCCACCTGGCACCATCACCACCATGGTCCCACCATGTCACTGGCAGGTGGTGATGGACTGCAGGACTGGAAGAGACTGCTGGGAACCTCCAGCAGCCACTGCTGCCTCCTGCCACGCTGCCAGGAGGGCATGCTTCACTGCTGTGATGACTGAGGTGAAGAAATAAGATCCCTGGTGTGAAGGCAGTGCCCTCTCAAAAGGAGTAGTTGCTTGTAGTCTCATAAAAGAATGAAGGTGTATTGAACACTGTTTCTTGTGAAGGTGCCAGTCTAGATCAACACCTTCTGATCTTTGCACCTTTCAACAGCTCCAGAAAATGCAATGCATCGTGACACGCTCTCTACCAGGACACCTTGCTGTCTCTAGCTATATTTGAATCACACAACTTTCACTGTGATACTTCCCTAGGAGAAAATTTCGTTTGGGTGATACAGCATATATGCAAAGAAGCAAATTATGAAAGGCATTAATGCTATAAGAACAATGGCCAATGTTCTCATTCTGCTCTGGATTTTCACCTTTTCCATGTAGCTGTGGTGTTCTCAGCATACGATGAACAAAGATGGCATATGAAGTACGTTAAAACAGATGGGATAATCTCATTTTAAAATATTTGTAGATGAAATAATTATTAGTACAAAAACTAATTTCAATAGGCTTCAGAGTCAGATCACATTCAGTGAACAAATCTCTTCGTGATTTTCTGACACATCAATGTTTCTGACGCCTACATATCCTAAAATACTTGTGAAATGAGGCTCCAGTTACACTTGTTACTAGAAAACTGCAAGGAAAGCCACTCCCTACTCTAATTGTCCTTCTTTCTCCCGCCTCTGTAGCTGATTAGAAATGTGGTAAATCTGTAGTAAATAACTGTTGGAAAATGTTGACAAGTTAATTGGGCTCATAACTGCAAAGGCAATGAGACATTTCTGCAACTGTTTACAGCAGCTTTGTCAGACGCAAGTCAGTTACAAAGGCAACACGTTTAATTCTACAAAGAACACATGGAGAATAAATCAACTTTCAAGCTCGAATTATAATGCAGGAGGGATAATTACCATAGCAGAACATGTACTTAGAAACAAAAACCTTTTGTAGAGCACAAACACCTGGAACAGAATTACACTGAAAATCAATGTTGAGTATCAAAAAAACCCCAAAAACCAAAATCCAAAATTGAATAAAACTATTATCTTTAACTATAAGAATTCTCAGTGGGGATGGAGAAGGACAGGTTTGAACAGACTTCCAAAACTTATTGAGGTGATGCTAGTGCTTCACTAGGCATCCATTTGTTCCTCAAAGCCAATGCACAATTATGGAGCTTGTTTGCATCTTATTTGTTCCACAGTCAAATGTGTACCTACATGCCTGGTAGGTGGACTCCATGCATATGCAGTCTGGAAGGCTTGCTTCAGTTAGAAAGGTATATTAATCAGAGCCACTTATAATGATTAAAAGTCATACAGGAACCCTAAAGTGAGCTTTGAGAACTGAAGTCTTTTACATAAGTGCCCTTCACAAAATTTTGCCAATTTTGTGTTCAGCTAAGTACAAACTGGCAACTTGTCCTTCTTCCTACTTATATTCTCAGATATTATAACCCTGTACCTAAGTTTAAAATGCAGCAATAGTATATAGTATGGTAATTAAAATGTGTATGACATTCAAGTTTATCTAGGTAAAATAAACTCAAGGTAGGTGATGTGATAAATTACTGAGTTTTACAAAATTTTATCTGCTATAAAAGCTTGGTGTCCTTGTTCATCACACCACTGAATGTTCCCATTAATTGAGGGCACTTTGGAAAAAAGGACATACCTTTAAAAATAAATAAGGTCTTTACTTTAGAGTCACTTAATCTTCATGAGTTTGTTGGAATGCAGAGTGAGGCTAAAACACAATCTAAGTTATTTTTCATTACAACAAATGGCTATAAAATATTATCAGTTGTAAGCACAGAGAAGTCTTCTGTCCCAGTTGCCAAGAATCATATTAGTTCCCTCAAGGATCAAAGAATTTTAAAAGAAGTATGGGGTTTCTAGGGTTTCTTTGATTTACAATTCCTGAACCTTTGCTGCAGATTTATATTTTCTCTAAAATCATAAGGTTTAGACACTTCCATTTTAAAAAAATGCAGAAATAAAGCCTTTCATCCACTAGCAGGACTGGAGAATTTAAAACTTCTTGAGTAAAAAAAGGTATTTTTTTTTTCTCTTTCAGAAAAAAGAACTGGGTTAATATAAAATCCACAATATCTTAATCAGATATTGAGGATTTGTTTGGACAAAGGTTTTCTAGCATACCATTAGGCATTTTCTTAAGCATTTCTTTCTTATAATTTTCTAAAAGGAGGAAAACAGAAAGTAGCTCATATATTTTGCCTATAGATGGAACTAACCAGATATAGAGAAACCACACTGCTGATCCCGAATACAGTGTACTGTTGTCGACAGAATAATTACAATTTTTCTTCTCAAGAAAAGATTGCTTTTACATGATGCATGAATTATTCCCATATATCATCTGTATGCCATTTTGGGTTACCACTAAACAAAAATATAAATCTACAGTGTTGTTGTTGTTGTAGATGTTTGTTAGGAAAAGCCAGTGGATAACCAAAGGGGGTTTTGTCTAAACTAACTGATCTTCATGTCTTCTGAATTATTTAAGGAAAAAAAGTGTGGTTTTCAATGGTTTATGGTTATTCTGAGTTCTTCCTTTATTCTTATTTAATACTTTATATAATCTTAGACATGACCACTGTGATGCTCTAATGTGATCTCAAATAAAGCGACGTAATGCTTCCTTAATTTCCTATTTCTTTGAAATAGAGAAGCTTTGGAGAAAAAAAAACAAACAACAATCCTGCATAATCCTTAGAAAATTACCACAGTGAGTTATGACCTTCATGTTAAGATAGAACTCTACTTCTAGACCAAGTGTTTATGGTAAACTTTTCAACCGTTTACTGCCTCTTCTTTAAACAATGAATATGGTATAGAAAGCCAACTATATTCCCTATGAAGATATTTACAAACTATGGTTTATTACTATAATCACGTCATCTCTTGTATTACGTATAAAAGGAAATGCACACAGTATTAGCCTAGCAACAGTTGAAGGATAGAAAATACCTCTAGAACTACAATTGTCAGGAAGATTACAAGCCTACTCAAAATATCAGCTATTCCACAAGTGACGCGCACAGTAACTCTAGAATGAAAGCTGCTCTGTTCATTCTGTTGAGGAAGAACACCCTGGGGGCTATAGAAGTCATTTTGTTTTCACACCCTGCCGACTGTTCTGCGACCTGCTGTATCTTTTAAGTACACTGATGTTATCATGTCAAGCTGTGACTGAAACATTTTCTATTAAAGCTGTGCTAACACCATGATACAACACATCTTTTCCATTTCTATCTTCTGTATGTGTCCCTGTAGGCTGGAACTTTGCAATGAGGGCACCAAAATGGCAACGGGCCTTGAGGAATGTGTAGCTACAGTGCATTGTAAGTCCTGAAAGCCAGTCCCTCTTTTAATGTATAATTAAATTGCAGAACTCATTGCCATGTGATGTTATGGAGGTCAAAAGTATTAGTAGATTAAAAAAGAAGTCAAAAGAAAACCAAAACCAAAACCAAACAAAACAAACAAACAAACAAACAAAAAAACCCCTCAAAAAACTACACTGAAGTACAAGTTCATGTGTAGTTGTTAAACACAGCACTTGGGATATAGCACCTAGGAAGAACAAGTGCTTTGGGGAAGCCCTTTAGGAAAGCAGTTGTAATCATTTGGTACATGTTTCTTATGCCGCTCCTATAAGCATCTACTGATCACCCTTACAAAGAATACACTGGGCAAAAATGTGCCAACCCTGAGTGCCACACTAATGCTCTGTGGTAGCTTCATGAGTGACTCACCAGAATGAGACATTCATTGGTGAAGGTGTCAAACACACTCCTTCACCAGCATTTCAGCACTGGCAAGGACCAGCAGCGTGGTACAGAGCCAGTCAAACAGACCAAAAAGAAACAGGCATCACAGCAGCATGAAAGAAAGCACAAGTCTGTATTGTCCATTGATTTTTCCTTCCATCTATCAGGCATTTCTCAGTGCACCACAGGAAAACATCTGAGAGTGCAAAAATCTGGAAGCAAAGTGTTTTCAACCTGTCCAGAAATGCTACAAGCCTGATACTTCAAAGGTCCTTGCCGCATGGTGACTGTAATTCAGATTGCAGCAGAAATAACTGGTTGCATAGATACAGCTACTGAGCAGTGTCAGTCACCACAGAAATGGCAGAAGCTGTTGCTGTCCCTGTTTTCCAAGTTCACTTGCCTCTGGAGATCAGTTGTGGAATGGCCTATGTGTGCAATCCTCATCTACTTCTGCACAAAGTCAGCTGGTGTCATTTAACCTATTGCTTAATGCATTTTGAGCTAATCTTGGCTGACCTTTAGCTGAAGAAAATAAGAAACACTTGTATAAGCCTTTCTACCAGCTCAGCTCTGATGACAGTGCCCTCCAGCAGAAAAGCAGCCATGTCTGAAACTTCCACAGATGCTTCCACAAAAGTTATTTTACATAACTGCACAGCTCAATAACAGCTCACTGCCTGCACAAGCAAGGTGCAGCAGAGCAGAACATGGGTTTTCTCCGTTTAATCCCTAGACCAAAGCTGTAGCTATGTCCCCACATAGACAGTAAGATACTCAGACAGCGCAATTCAGGCTTTTTTCTTCTTTTTGTTCTGCACAAGAAATAAAGACTCCAGGCTGTTTCAGTCTTCTGATTAAATTGGCAGAGTTGGAAATCAGAGATGTCATCTTGTACTGAAAAGAGTTCATCCCACCATGACTTCTGTTGAAAAACTGTTTCAGAATCTGATTCTTCTGATGATTAGAAATGTTCTGAATTTCAACCCTAAATTTATTCATAGCTCTTCTCCCTTCTTGGTGATTGCATCTCAATGCCTGTGTGTTTAGAGGCATCAATAATATTAGAAAGAATGTTATATAGAGCAATCAGGAGAAATAGGCTTCAGTAAACATGAGCTGAAATTGAAAAAAGGATGGCTTTATTAAATTTTTCAGTTAAAACACAACTTTGCTGTAACCACCTCCTCTCTGCATTTAAAAGAAAAAAGGTCAGATCTGGCGTCAGCTGGACTATTTGAAGGCAAAAATGGAAAAGGAGATGTTGATCATTAGCAAAAGGATCATTCTTCAAACATGTTTACTTTTAATAACACAGAGTTGCTTTAAAAGGACAGAGCTTTCACATTAACAGTCCTTTCCACCCTAGTAATCAGCATTCATAAGAACAGAACATTGTGAAATTATTAATTTTTAAATTGATATTTTACTTATTCTTTGGATGTTTTTCAACACACCCCCCCCCAAAAAAACCAAAAACCCCAACACATAGCACCAGCACCTTCTTTTATTTGCTAGAAAACGGATTTTAAATGTCTGGATTTTTAAAGTACAAAACTAAATCAGCAAAGAACCTTATAAAAGAATAGTCTGCTGTCTGTTCTGCAATTGCCTTTACAGATGTCTTACATTACTGTTTTATGTGGATGCTGAATAGGCAAGAACTAATGTGCCAAGCAAAATGTAATATGTGAAATGTCTGACTGCTAGATAGCCATTACCTCTCTATGTCAAATGGGTAAGAGAAAATTTCCTTCCTCAGCCAGTATCTGTTTGTTTCAACAGTAGAGCAAGGCCTTCAAGTCAAAGAGTGCCTCATATAAGGGATCTCTGCACACATACACACATCATCAACTCAGTGTCATAAAGTCTCTGAAAAAAACCTCTTAACTGTTCACTTTTGGCATTTATGCATCTAAAAGTTAGAAATTAAATTTAGAAAATAAACAAAAACCTATGAAAATTTCACTAACTTTTAAGGAACACCTGTTTCCCTCCTCCTTCCATACTCAGCATAGGGATCACTAACCACAAAAGAAGCAGCCAGCTTTTCTGTCATAGGACTCAGGTACTGATCCAAAGATAACTCTAATTTGCTGTCTCTGCTATCTCCTTAGCTAAGATCTACAGTGTTTTCACCTCACCTGCCTTATACAAAAGATATGTTTGAGCTTATTTAAATCAGAATTCCACTTCTCTCTGAGTAGAGCTGTTCCTTTGGAAGACCTGCAGCACCGGGACTAATAGACATATTCAAATATTATACAAAAAACAGTAAAAGTAGTTGCTCATAGGATTGAGACTGAAATTCTGGACCTGTATTGGTTAATATTGCTTCTAAAATTTAACAACACTATTTAACTGGCTTTCTCTGAAGCACACCAATTGTCACACAGCACTTCCAGATCTAATGACAGATACAACTGAAATGTTAGAATTCTTGAGACTGAAATTCTCTGAAATCCCTGTGTGAGTTTGTAGTAGCAGTCAAACAAGCAGAAAAAAAGTGTTTGGCATAATCTGAAACAGTAGTAAGAAAGTATCATTTTGCCTCAACTCTAATGGAACTCTATTGTACCCACACTTTGAATGCTCTACACAGTTTTGGTCTTAGTATCTGGAATAGGATATGATAAAGTTAGGGACGGTACATGGCAAACAACTGAAATTACTAAAGGAATTAAAGGGAGTGGCTGTCTTATGAGATCAGACTATAAATTTTCAACTGCAAGTGCTGTGGTGAGACTTATTCAAACTTTATGGAGTCATGAAGGTCGATGAAAAGATAAACACAGACCATTTTTTCTTCATCAAATTGCAGAGTTTGACTCATTTGGTGGAATTAAATTAAAACCAGTAAAAAGAACACATTACACAGTGACTAGTCTATTTCTGGACTTGCAGCTGAAAGATGTTGTGAAACAGATCCCAACAAGAGGTTCAGAGAGGAATTGAATAAGTTCATGTACAAAAAGTCCAAAATATGGATAGTGAAAAGACTAGGCAATGATTTATCTTCATAAGATCTGTGGACTCTAATGGAGTACAAAGAATACAGTTTGAAGAAGGTAGCCAAGCCTGTGTGCACTTTATAGATAGTTTCTCCTACTGCTGCTGTGTCTATTTGCTTTTCTGTTTAGGTATGTATTAACAAAACCTTGAAGGTCCCCTAGGGAGGGAAAGGGCTATAGGTAATGAAAACAAGGAGAAAAAAATTGAACAAGAATGAACAACAAATGATAGAATTGGAAGAGTTACAGGACTGGAAATAGCGAGATAGGGAAATGGAGCAGGGCATGAAGCAGAGAAACCTTGACATCATCAGTCACTTCTTGAAGGTTAACCAAGGAGCAGGGGGATGTTGCCCAGTGATGCTCTGCCTGGAGATGTGGGAAGATGATGGAATGAGTGGACACAGGTCCCACTGTCATGGGGTTCACCCCATCAAGCTTCCTTCTTTTGGTGACATGAACAGCCAGTAAAAACAGGGCCTGGAAGACGCTGATGAGGAATTCCTGAAAGGGCCTTGGTTAGGGAGCATATAAATCAAAAGGTCAGAGGAAAAAGTGCAGCTGGAACTTCAGTGAGCATGTCTGGAGGGGAGATGGCAGCCTGCCTCATTTGATATACATTCAAAGTACCTGATGTGCACTAGGGTTCTTTGCCACTGTCTGAGACAAAAAAAAAAAGAGACACACAGTTGAACCCTGTGGGGCATTTCCTGTGTTCATGTATGTTGTTAGACATCTTCTTTCTATCTGAGAAGTGTTAATTGTAAAGGCCTCCACAGGTGAAAGTCGGTGTTAAGTTACTAGTGCTGTTCTAAAAATGGTAATACATATTTAGGACAAAGGGTAGTTAAAAAGAATTTGAAAATGTAGCTAATACTAGGTGCAATTAAAATAGGGTAGTAACTTAAAAAGAGAGAACTGAAATTACGTGCAATATCACAAAAAAGTTTTCTATTCTTATTAAATCGACTGAACAGAAAACGTTGTTTTAAACTCACTATTTCATGTTCCTTCTTTGCTGAAGTTAATTGCCCATTCAGAGAAGGAGATTCCAACACAGGTATTTCTCAGTGGTAAATTGTTTACCTTAATGTAATGTTTTTTTTCATGTAATTACCTTAATGTAATGCTTTCTTTCAGTGATGAGTTTTTCACCATTATTTTTATTTGACTGAAGGATCTGTGAAGCATTTGTCATTGGTTAGAAGTTCAGAAATGTGTTTTATTATTGGGGTCTCTTTAGGTTCATGGGGCATTGTTTTTGATTCTGAATAAAAAGAAATTTTTTTTCTAATAAATGCCATCTGTGTTGTCCATCTTGATTTATACCATCTATTAAAAGTCAAATTTACTGATGAATGAACGGCAACAGTTCCAACATCATGCACAGAATTAGATTTTGCAATATCAAATTTGTGACATCACAAAATAATGGTTCTTGTGGCAGGAGTCCTGTTGTGTTATCCTTTTCTTAGAAAGTGTAGTTGCACAAACATTGGACATGTTCAGGCACTGCACTGCAGACAGTTTCCTGCATGAAGACATTGGAAAGTCATTTGAGCTAGGTTCACTAGACCATAATGGAAGAATACCAAAGCATTTGCTGAAAAACAAAGACTGTTAATTTTAATTCCTATGTTATTAGTAAAACTAATTTTGAAAATAAAGATACCAATATGTACCATAAAGATTCTACTAAAAATCATATCAGTAACCGAAGCAGGTATAAATAAAAGGTGAATGTGACAGAATAGCAAAATTCCAATACCAGGCACAGCTGGGATTGGGATGGGGAAAGACTACTTCTTTTATTACACCCTCTGCATGGAAGCACAATAAACACTAAACTGGAAGGAGAGAAGGGCAGAGAGAGCAAGCAGTTAATCATTCCTCTCTAAGAGATCTATGCAACAAGATTTTTTTCCCCCTGGTTCTTGCACAAAATGAAACAAATGTTCTATTAAAAAGATATCAATTTCAGAAATATTGGACATAGCCTTCCTGTCAAGAGCAGATATACCAGGAAGTGTCCAGCATATTAACTACAAGGGGAGGTTGGTTGGTTCTATTACGGGAGAGTCCAAGCAAAAGAAGTAAATCTCCTTCCTTTCTTAAAACTTGGACATGAGATGAAGATACACAGTTCTCAAAACTGAGCTTTAGGAGAAAAATACCACATTGGAGACTATTCTGTGTCATGTCCTTCACTTCCACAAGCTTCCTACATTATTGCAATTGCTGAAGGACTTAAGTTATGGCCCAGACACTTAAGGGTCTTATAGACTGGAAATTGAACGCTGAATTTTCCCCAAACATTTTTTGATGTGAATGGTGCACAGGTGCAATAGAGCTTTTGTTTATCTTGCTTCAAAGTCAAACAGTAGCAACTGAAGCAGCAAATGGCCTTTAAGAGGCAGGTGAATTTATGAGGTTTGTTGACCAGCTTTTCATCTTTGCTATGAGAAATAAAAGAGGAATTACTTCAATAATAGTTAGATTACCAAAAGAGGGTAAAAGAGACTGAATGTGCAGCAATACCTAAAATTATACACTAAATTGTCACATATTTGTTTGTCAATGACACAAATTTTGCTGACATGCTTTCTCCTTTTCTTTCCCTCAAAATGAAAACAGGATAGAAAACAAAGTACTGACGTTGTGAGGAAATGACTAGTTGGTATTTGCTCCATGGTAAACACAGCTCTAGAGGATTTTATTTTTCTAGAGAAAGGTGTGAAAGCATTTTCATGCTACATTTTAAAGTCAGCTCCAATTCACCAGCCTTCTGCACCAACTCTCAGATCAATGTCATAAATTTCCATTTCAAAATAGCAGCCTGTTTTTGCACTGTGGTCCTTAACTCACCCAGTCTTTCTTACTTCACACCAGTTACTGTGGTAAACAGCAAAATACTTGTGTAACTTCAAGCACATGAATAAATCCACCAAGGTCAGACCTTGATACTGTTCCTTCATTATTACACTATATTGTCATTTTTCATGTCTTCAAATTCATTCTATTACAAAGAAAAAGCAGACAGAAAGGATGATAAGTTGTTTGTTTGTTTTGTTTTTGTTTTGTTTTTCTTTTTTTAAAGTTGGATATGCCAGAAAGCACATTTTGAAATCTTTCTTTTATTCAGGGCATGGAGTTCAGAGGCAGCCTTGAGAACTCAAGAGTCCATTGGGATTGTATACAACTAAGTGCTTAATAAAATAAAAGCAAACAAAATCTTTCAACATATGACTTTTTTGTTCATCTACATGTTTTATTGCTACTGGTGGAGAAAAAACCCAGAACCCTAACTACATAATTTTATCATCTGTATTCAACACTTTGAAAAAGCAACTCTTCAGTTTACCTCCATTTCAAGTCTGTCTTCCCTGCCCCAGCATTACTCTTTGGCCTGTTCTGGAAGGAAAAGAGCAGTCATGCTATGTCTTGATTTCCCTTCAAATGAGATGAATGGTTTCACAAAAAGGTCTGACCTTTCGCTCCAAGTTTTCACACATTACATAGAAAATCATCACTGAACAGAGTTTAATATAATAAATATGAATAGAATAATCAGCCAAAATGCACATGGAGGATGCTTTCATTTGAGGAATGTTTCGGGAATTCTGAGTGTTGCACACAAAGTAAATTAATATAAGCATTATGTTATTTATATTGTAGTAATAATAACAATTCAATGTTAGCAGTGCGGTGATGAAGTGATGTCACTGCTCTAGGAAAATGACCAAGGAGTCTGGAAAAGGCTAGCAAATACTGTAGTCAAGGAAGATTAGGATTGCATCAGGAACCAATGAGACCTGTCTCCACTGTTAGAACAGTAGGCAGAAAGAGACACTCCACCTTCAAGGCCTTGTTTGCACTGAGGCATCACTTACACCAATTCTGCTTTACCGGATTCAGCATAGTTTGGAGCAGTAAAACACACTGGCAGGCAACAAGTTGTTCAAGCTGCTCCCCAGTAAATGAAACAGAAAAGGTCAGTGTTTCATTCAGCATTGCTGTCCCATGCCACATCACAAAGAGAGGCACATATTTACTGCTACTGCAAGAGAGAGGGAAATTCTAGGGGTTGGGGGAAGAAAAGCACAGTTTAGAGCTGCTGAATAAGTTCAGTCTCCCTGTGGAAACTACGGGAGTGAGGTAATTTGGAGGATCCTCATTTACACAAAAGAATTTCCTCCTACCTTCTTCCTGTTTTTCTGTGTTTCTTTGGGTCAGAATGACTAAGCTTTTCTACAGTCTTTTCTCAGGAAACCCTTTTTTCTTCCATCCAAGGAACAGTTGGAATAACTAGTCCTTTGTATTTTAAGTTATTCATTAAAGTTAAATGGCTTTATCATCAAGCTTGTCCTAGGGCAATTATTATAAGGTTAACCTTTCTATAGCAGTGAATTCAGATAAGTTTCTCAATCTTCTCTCTTCTCTGAACCTGGCCAGACACAAATGTGTATGACTATGCCCTTGCTATGGTTCATAGTTGTCGCCTCAATACCTGTTTTGATTTCCCAAAGCAGCACTGAACATCAAGGAGAAAAAGGTCACAAACTATGAAGGGCAGTTTTGAAAGGACAGAGAGAACCTCATAATTCGCTTTCTTTTTCTTGGTAAGACAGGTAGTGATCCTCAATAAACTGTCCAGATACAACTAGATTGTTCTGCTTCATAAAGGGGTAACAAGAAACCACCAAACCCACACAAGCCAAACCCCCAACTAGTCTGTTCCCTACAGAGCGATCCTACTTAGCCGAGTCTTTACCCCAGCCACATATCCCCACAATGACCATCCCCAAATCTCTCTCAAATCTGGGTGCTTCTTGGCAACCTCACCTAGAAAGCAGATTCTTTAGTGCTTTACTATCTCTTTCCAAATTAGGCTCTTAGGATGCTTTCCTAAAGCTCCTTTCTGAAACAAAGAAGATGGGGAACTCATACCTAAACCAAGGGACATTTACACAAACCCATTGGGTACAATTAGGCAGATTGAGAATTAAACAACTTCTTGTATGCACTGCTATGTGTAGTTGCTTTGGCAGTAAGAACCAAACATTGTTAGGTTTAATTAGTCAAACCACTGCAGGATCATTTTAAAACATGTTGTTGCCTCTTCCACAAGATGGAGTGCAGTGATAATATCTGAGGATTTTCAAATTGAATCAATATATCATGTCTCCTATGCAAGAAAAAGCCTTAAAAAACTTTATTCAACCACAACAAAACAAATCAGAAGCCCCAGTGGGGCACGTTCTCACTAATTACTTATGCCTATTTCAAATGGGAGGAGTTCAGAGTGCATCCCAGAAAACAAATAAGGCCTACAGGTTCTTTTTTTTTTCTCTTTTCCTGCATTCAAAATGAGCAGCAGAACTCAACAGTTATTTTTCTCTGACAGGAAATTACAAGCAAAAAAAAAAAAACAACAAAAAAAAAGGGTGTTCACAACTACTTGCTAAACAAGAGGTAAGAATAAAATGTTAATTTTACTCCATTAAGAATTTTTTAAGCAGCCAGGAAGAATTGCTTTTTCTCTATATTTGCTTTGCAGTTCTCAGCCATAGCCTTGTGGCTGCAGCACTGCATCCAATCAAGAGCTGAACTTCTCAAAAATCAAAGCAGTATCAGTGCTTTGATTGGATGTACCTGCTAGAATACTGCTGGCATCCCATCAGCTGCATGCTTAAGGAATCTGTCTGGGAGAAGCTTCCCTATTCTCTTCTTTCATGGTCTGAGTTCACTGTGAGCAGTTGTGAGCTGATGTAGAGACTTGTTAGCTGGCAATCAGGTAAACGCACTTTGAATAGGAAAAGGGATTGTGAAAGACTCTTCCTTGTTTTAGACATTGTTTTGTAATACAATAGTTTCCAAACCAGTTTACATCCTTGTACAGCCATTTAACATGAAATAGCAAGTCTTGTCAATAATACGTAATTATTAAAACCACAATAAGATACCCTGAACCATATAGATTTTGGCCTGAAATTACGATCTATGGCCTTACACTTCTCAGCATCAGCAGTCACCCTATCATGGTTTGGAAGCCGTATGGCTGAGAATGCAACCTTGGTGTTGCAACTATATCCTATTTGGCAAATCTTCCGCCTTGCCCAATTAGCTGAGTGAGCAATGAGGACATGGAAAGGCTCGTTTCAGTCCTTAGAAATCAGCTGGCACAACTCTCTATAATAAAGTTACTCTTAGAGATATATTAATTTCTCTGTACCACCTCTGTTCTTACGTACCACCACTGAGCTTACTTGTACCCTTGCGTGGCAGAGTGCTTGGGGCTTCTCTGCATTTGTTAACCCTGCTCTTCAGCAGCTTTGAGATGGGTTTTTAAAGAGACGCCTCCAACTTCGCAGGAGCAGCCTGCTAGGCGCTGAGGAATGACCGAGGGGTGGCCTTTGCAGAGCATCCCATCCCATAACACCCCATCCCATTGCAACCCGTCCGATCCCGTGGGTGCCGCTGCTCGGGGCGGCGGGGGCGGCGCTGCCGGAGCGTGCGCGCTCCCCCGGGGGCGGGGCCGCGCTGCGGGCGGGGCGCTGCGGCGGCGGCGGCGGGACGGGGAGAGCAGCTGGCCGGGCACGGACCGACGGACGGAGAAAGGGAGGGAGGGAAGGAAGGAAGGAAGG